>LBNU01004602.1:17676-34665 GCA_014162995.1 Artemisia annua | reverse complement strand
GTGGCCGAACATGAAAGCTGACGTGGCTCTATATGTCAGCATATGCCTAACATGTTCTAGAGTTAAGGCCGAACACCAGAAACTGTCAGGATTGTTGATTCAGCCTGAGATACCCGTTTGGAAATGGGAAAGGATTACCATGGACTTTATCACTAAGTTACCAAGAACAGCTAGTGGTTGTGACGCTATCTGGGTAATTGTCGATCGTTTAACAAAGTCTGCTCACTTCCTTGCGATTAGCGAGAGTGATAGTATTGATAAGCTCGCTCGACTTTATGTGAAGGAGATTGTTTCCCGTCACGGAGTGCCCTTGTCCATCATTTCGGATCGTGATAGTCGTTTTACGTCAACTTTTTGGCAGTCGCTCCAAGCAGCTTTGGGGACTCGACTCGATATGAGTACCGCCTATCATCCCCAAACTGATGGTCAAAGTGAGAGAACCATCCAAACGTTGGAGGATATGCTTCGTTCTTGCGTGATTGATTTTGGAAAAGGCTGGGAGAAGTATTTACCCTTAGCCGAATTCTCGTACAATAATAGCTATCATACCAGCATTAAGGTCGCACCATTTGAGGCGTTGTATGGCCGAAAATGCTGTTCACCCGTTTGCTGGGCAGAAGTTGGTGAAAGTCAACTTACAGGCCCCGAACTCATTCAGGAGACTACCTAGAAGATTATTCAGATTCGTGAACGTTTGCAAACTGCTCGAGACCGTCAGAAAAGTTATGCCGATAAGAGACGTAAGCCCCTAGAGTTCCAAGTCGGAGACCGAGTCATGTTAAAGATCTCCCCTTGGAAAGGCGTGATACGTTTTGGCAAACGTGGAAAACTTAACCCCCGCTACATTGGTCGTTTACCATCCTAGAAAGGATTGGACCGGTGGCTTATCGATTGGAGTTACCTCAGGAATTGAGTAGTGTTCATGATGTATTTCACGTGAGTAACTTGAAGAAGTATCTTTCGGATGAAACCGTCGTAATTCCTGTTAAGGAAATTCGTGTGGATGAGAAACTAAACTTCGTTGAAGAACCTATTGAGATTTTGGATCGCGAGATCAAACGTTTGAAACGTAGTCGAATTCCGCTCGTCAAGGTTCGTTGGAACTCTCGACATGGACCGGAATTCACGTGGGAGCGCGAAGATGAATTTCGGAGGAAGTATCCTCGTCTCTTTGCGCCATTGTCATCGGGAAATTCTAAGTAGAACCCGGGACGGGTTTCTTCTGAGGCTGGGAGGCTGTGACAACTGGTAATTTTGAGACATTTTCTAAATTCACCGCATTATATTTTTATAAAAGTGAGAATTGAATTATCGATGATTTTATTGAGTTTTGAGAATTTCCTGAGAAAGTTTGGAATTTATGAGAAAGCGTTTATTTCCTTACGTACTAACTAGGCTATTTAAGTACTTCGATATAAGCACTACTTGATTTGGCACTAGGAACTTTAATGAAATGCGTATTTGAGGAATAACGGTTACGGTTGTTTTGAGTTTTAATTTAGTTTTTCTGAGCCGTGAGTGACAAAACGATTTGAAGTGGCTACGATTATTAAACGAGACGTTTTATTTAATCAAGGGAGTTAGTTATTTATTTTAGGACGAGCAGCGGATATTTAAAAATGATTACGTGTGGTGACCGAAGATTTTATAAACTTCAAAAATAAATGAGCAAGGAGAGATTTAAGAAAAATAAAAGTTTTGGGTATCCCATTTACACCAATTTATGAAATTTATAACTAGAGGGACCATTTTTGCCAAATACCCAAACTCCCTAAACTAAAAACCCTAACCCTAATACTTATTTCATTTTCTTTATCACACACTCTCCTCTCCCTCTCTTGTGTTCTAGCCGTCGGCCACCCACACGCCACCATCACCGCCGCCACCTCAACTCCACCACCACCCTCAAATCACTCAAAATCCAATCCCCTTTCACCCTCCATACCACACGCGCCCAAAAACTAACCCACCATCTCGTTTTCTTCGCCACCGCCGCGTATTTTGCAACCACCACCATTATTTTTGCTACTAGTTTAGAGATCTACAAGAAAAAGGTAAGGGAAACGAGTTACAACTCGTTGGGTTGACTTTTGATAGGTCAAACCCGAAAGTTTCTTGGTTTTGGATGTAAATAATAATGGGTTTTATAAATTTGGACTAGAGGGTCACGTTTGGTATCGAATCGGTTTGGGTCAAATCGTGGGTCAAACCCCACGAATTCAAGTTTTGAGCTAATAGTTGTGTTAGTTTTGATGTTTTGGTACTTGGGTTATGATTTTGATTGAAGTTGGTTGAGTTTGATTGAATCCAGATGGGTATACTTGCGTATTTATTGTTTTTCTTGTTTGGGTTGCTAGCCGAGACCCCATAAGGGGCGTTTGGTTCATTAGCGTGGCACGGCCAAGCTCAAAAGAACCTAAGCCGAGACCCTTTGGTCTCGGCATACTCATTTTGGCTCGTTTGGGTCGAGCCGAAATCTTTGGTCTTGGTAGAACATATTTGATTTCGTGTTTGGTTTGCTCGTTGACTCGGCCAAGCCGAGGTGAGCCCAAGCCGCGACCCAAAGGCCACGGCAAGGGTGGGTTTTGGTTCGAAAGAATCAAAGCCGAGACCCTTGGTGTCGGCGATATGTGATGATTGTTGTTTTGGTGCTAAAATGGTAATTGATATGAGTTCATTGAGATTTTTGATAACGGTAATATATGTTTATTTTTGTTTGAGGCTAAGTGGTTACGTAAATTCTTGGTTGGATTAATATGGGTAAAAAGTTGAAGATGCCGATATATATTGTTGTTGTTAAAATTGTTGAAATAATGTAAATGGTTAAACGTTGGCGAAACATACTAAACTTAGGTTATAAATGGGTTAGATAACAATAAATATATATATATATATGAGTTGCGATATAGAAAAGGTTGTCGGTAAGGATATAAATGGAATTCGTGTAATAATGTGGTACGTGGCTATATGGTTATTCGTGAATTAATTATTATGTGTATATATTGATATTGTGGACTAACGTTTGTTGTGATTATGTTATTCAAATGGAATGCTTGGTTTTAATTCTGGAGTTATAAGGATGAGAGCTTTTAGAATGACGGAGATAGCTTAGTACGAGAGCCGTAAACGGCCTCGCATTGTTGTAGTTTGTGAAGTGTGGATTGGATATCGGGATATATATATTTGGATTGTTATATTATGACGTTATAATGAAACTTTGGAGCATGTTGAGGTCTCCTTGACTTCCTAGTCTTGGTTGGCTTCAACAAAGCTGTGACATGGACTTTGGACTTTGACTAGTTATGTGGACCGGGAAGTCATGACTCGGACACGTGGACTCGAATAAATAATAATTCGTTAATATAGCTTATTACGACTAACTTATATATAATATAAGTCTAAATATATATATGTGCGAACATATGTATCTATACCCAATTATATAATAAATAGGTAACGTAATAAATAAAATAATAACGTAACGATAACTATTAACTATTAAGTTAGATTAATATTTATCAGAACTTTATTAAATAAATATATAACGAATTCATATTACGAGTTAATAATGGAAAAGTCTTTGAAAAAGGATCCTAATGGGTTCAAAACAAATAAATTATTTGATGTGAATTATAAAATATTCGAGCACACGCTAAGCAAGTCCAAAGCTTATTTTTCCTTTGGTGATGACTAAGTTAACCTTTTATTGGACCTATTGGACTGACGAGCCCAATAGGAGCCCAATAAGGACATTAAGCGACCATGTTAACGAGAAATGCATCCTACGACTAATGATATAACTTAAGGGCTAGTAAGTAAGTCGGCAAATGGTTGGACTTATCAAGTTGATGAATTTGATAAGCCGTCGACCATTCGTACGATGACTTATCGATCCATAAGGTCATATCNATGACTAAGTTAACCTTTTATTAGCGAAGTCTCGGATTTATTTATCGATAACGGGTCATTAATATCGTTATTGGACCTATTGGACTGACGAGCCCAATAGGAGCCCAATATGGACATTAAGCGACCATGTTGACGAGAAATGCATCCTACGACTAATGATATAACTTAAGGGTTAATAAGTAAGTCGGCGAATGGTTGGACTTATCAAGTTGACGAATTTGATAAGCCGTCGACCATTCGTACGATGACTTATCGATCCATAAGGTCATATCATTTGACTTTGACCCTTATGTGCTAATTGATGGCTTCCTATATGCTCTAAATGCTACTACGTGCTATGTGGATTATTTGACTTATTCGTGATATATGCCGTTGAGGGATTTTTGAATATACGAGTATGATATTATTTGATGAGTTATTTGGCGTGAGTTCACTCGAGTCGAGACTTTGTCTCTAGTACCCATACCAAACGATACCGAACGATACCAAGCGATGACTAAAACTTTTCAAAGAATATTTTCTTTCGGAAAATAAACGGAAACTATTCGGGAATTAAGGGAAGTAATTGATTTTCAAGAGCTATATTAAGTGAGTTCTATATATATATNAGTCCAAAGCTTATTTTTCCTTTGGTGATGACTAAGTTAACCTTTTATTAGTGAAGTCTCGGATTTATTTATCGATAACGGGTCATCAATATCGTTATTGGACCTATTGGACTGACGAGCCCAATAGGAGGCCAATAAGGACATTAAGCGACCATGTTAACGAGAAATGCATCCTACGACTAATGATATAACTTAAGGGCTAGTAAGTAAGTCGGCAAATGGTTGGACTTATCAAGTTGACGAATTTGATAAGCCGTCGACCATTCGTACGATGACTTATCGATCCATAAGGACATATCATTTGACTTTGACCCTTATGTGCTTATTGATGGCTTCCTATATGCTCTAAATGCTACTACGTGCTATGTGGATTATTTGACTTATTCGTGATATATGCCGTTGAGGGATTTTTGAATATACGAGTATGATATTATTTGATGAGTTATTTGGCGTGAGTTCACTTGAGTCGAGACTTTGTCTCTAGTACCATACCAAACGATACCGAACGATACCAAGCGATGACTAAAACTTTTCAAAGAATATTTTCTTTCGGAAAATAAACGGAAACTATTCGGGAATTTCGGGAAGTAATTAATTTCAAAGAGCTATATTAAGTGAGTTCTATATATATGCATAGGTCGTGCCAAGTCATAGTTGCTGTGAAGTCTTAGCCTCGCTTACTTTTGCTATTTACGTATCTATCTTGATTTCTGCTTGCTACATTCGAGGTGAGTTTCATAGCCCCACTTTTTACTCGCATTTTAATGGTTTTCCTAAATTTGGGGGAGAATACATGCTGCCGTTTTTCTTGGACCTGCTACTATTTCGTTTTGCTATTGTTTAGACTAGTTTTAGATTAGCCGAAATAGGCGTTGAGACCTATGAAGCTACGGCGTTTGACCTATTTTTGGAATAGACTCTGTTGCGGCCTAAGATCGGGGTAGTAATGGGTGGTTCCCTTGCTATATGCTCTGACTAGTGACCGTTATGAGGGGCCGCTCACTATGACACATTACATCTTGCCTAAAGAGATAATTATGATTGCGATTATGAATGAGGTTGGTTCGTGATGTTATGACCTGTTCTAGTTAGCATATAGCGCTAAAATCCTTCAGGTCCCGTATGATTTTACTTTAAACCTATGAACTCACCAGCGAAAGCTGACCTTTTTAAGCATGTATTTCTCAGGTAATTAGAAGTCTTGCTTTCACTACTTGGACGACGGCAATGTGGCATGGATCTTGGCTTGGTTTGAGACATCGATGGAAACTCTGATATTCCTTTTATAAAGACCTGTTTTTCTATTATCTATTTTGGGCTTACGTATCTAAAACCCATGGATTTATGTAAACTTTGACTTTTGATGACTTTTTTTTACATTAATATCTATGCTATCTTGTTATCTATACTTGTGATGGTATCAATTCGCGTAGCACCCCGAAAGCTTGTAAGTCTTCCGCTGTACGAATTTTGGGGGTGTTACATATGTCAATTTATTATTGTCATGATTCATGTTCATTTGTTCTTATAAACCGATTTAGATTTCCCTTTCACTTATATTTTGTAAAATACCTTTATATGTAATTAAGACGAAGTTAAAAACAAAATAAAGCATTTTCACAATTTAGTTTGAAGCATGAATCAATAACAATAAAAATGAAACGAATATACGGAAGCAAATAAAATCAAACAAGCAAACAAATAAACACACAAAGCTTGGGTTACCTCCCAAAAAGCGCTTTTCTTTATTAACGAGTCTTGTAGCTAGACTCAAAGTCACGGGCTCTATTATGTGACTCCATCATTGGTTACATCCTCTAGGTCATCCTCGGGCTTAGTCTTATATTTCGGACCTAGTTGCAAGCATCCATTGTAGAACCCAAATATCCTACTCATGACATAGTCTACTCCTCTACTTCTATCCTTGTCATTCCTATAGTAGACCGCTTGCTTGTGCTCCTTCTCGATGTTTGACAAGAGTGGGTATTGGTCTATCTTATAAGGCATTTGGTAAGCTATATCATCGGTCTCGTCCCTGAATCTAACTATCCCTAGAGATGGATTTAGAGGCCTCAACAAACAGCTTTCCAAAAACTACTTGAGTTAAGCATGTGTCAACTACCGGACGAATATCCTCAACAATCACGAAGTCGGTGACGTAGGTGAAATTCCCTATATAGACATGTAGTCCCCTAACTCTACCTACAAAATTGCTTATCCACCCCGTGCTAGGAAATGTCCTAAGTCCTAGTTGCGTTTTCATTATTAGATTGTAGTGAACTCTAGTGATGATGTTTATTGGAGACTTAAGATCTATGTAAGCCTTCAAAACATGCAAGTGACCTATGTTACATGGTATGTTGAGATTGGATGGGTCGCCTGTCTTAATGATTGGGTTACCTAAGAAGTATGGTGTTTTGGGGTCATTGAATAAATCCTTATGGTACGCCCGTTCTTCCTTAATGGGTAACCTATCGAAGTAGTCCTCTACATTATCTACTTCTTCTACTTCACTTATCTTAACTTCCTTATCAACCTCAACTTCCTTAACCTCATCCTTAGGTTCAATTTCTATTCTAACCTCATTCTTGTCACTTTCTTCTTTATTCTTATCGATTGGCTTAATAGTGACGACATTGACGAAGTGGACATATTTGGATGAAGAAGGGTCTTTCACTTGGGGTCCGTTATTTGTGTTCCTAGCATCCTTATGTGGAGGTGATAGCACTTGGTTGTTGAGGGCCTTCAATAAGTTGTCAATCTTATTGGTCATCTCTACTTGTTGTTGATAAATTCAGATGTAAATTTAGCTATACGAGCTTCTTGAGATGCCATAAAATTGGACATCAATCCTTCGAAATTATTGGTACTACCATAGTTGTTGGAAGGATTGTTGTTGAAGGTATGGTTTGAGGAGGGACCGTTGAGTTGAAAATGATTAGGTGGAATGGAGGAATTGTTTTGGGGCGTGTTTTGGTTTTGTTTCCAACTAAAGTTTGGGTGATTTTTCCAAGATGGGTTGTAGGAATCACCGTAAGGGTTTGGCTCGGATTTGAAAGTGTACCACTTGTCTTCCGCTCCATCGGTACGCGAGGATGCGTAGTCCGCAAAAGCTTGTTCGGGTAGTTCCATGCAATCACGAGTGTCGTGGGGACCACTACATAATTCGCACGAAGAAGTGATTTTGTTCACTTGGCTTGAAGGTTTAGGAGCCTCGTAGGATTTCATAAGAAACTTGACTTGGTCTTCAAGTTCTATGATCCTACGGTCGGAAGTGCTTGAATTGTTCGAAGGCAAAGATATTGCCTTGACCGTTTTATTCAAATCACGGGGATCATTCCAACTTTCGTTGTCATAAAGAGCAAGATCTTCTAGGAGATCCCATGATTATTCCGCACTTAGATCACGTAGCTTACCACCGGCCGCTTGGTCAATGGTTTGCCTCGTGGGGAGATTGATATGGTCATAGAAGATTTGGACTTGGAGCCAAAGTTCTATGCCACGATTTGGGACTTTTTGGAGTAAGTCCTTGAATCGAGTCCATGCCTCGTAGAGGGTTTCGCCTTGACGTTGTTGGAACATCAAGATGTCATTCCTGAGCTTGGCAATCCTTCCCGGTGGGAAAAACTGAGCAAGGAAACAAGTTGTGAGATCATCCCAAGAGGTGATGGATCCTACGGGTAGACGCTCTAGCCACTGACTAGCATGGTCTCGCAGAGAGAATTGGAAGAGACGCAGTCGGGTCGTCTCTCGATTTTCCACATCAAGGTCTATGGAATCTACGATCTTAAGAAAGTCCTTGAGGTGTTGATTAGGATCTTCGGAACGAAGTCCATGGAAAGCGCATCCGCTTTGCACCAACCGGATGGTGTCGGATCGCAAGGGAGACACATTGGCTCCTTGGGTGAGCTCAATGGTGTTTCGATAGCCTTGGTGGCTATGACGGGAGTACTCTCCTATGGTGCGGGCTCTAGGAGGTTGCTTTGGTTGTGGTTGGTTGTTGGGATCGAGGATATTACCACCTTCCATGTTGGCGGATGGTAATGGTTATGAACAAAAACACGAAGAAATAAGATAGACTAAAGAAATCCTAGAAAAATTAAATAAAAATCTCACTAGAAAGGAATCTAGTGAGTAGACCTAATAAAATAAAAGTTCAACCTAAACAATAACTATTCCCCGGCAGCGGCGCCAAAAACTTTGATGCATGAGATTGCGACCACGCACTAGGGTTTTACTTCTCAAGGGATCTTGAGAAGCTTGCAATCCCCACCAGGCAGTGTACCTGACCGATGTAGTATAGTGTAGTGGCAAGTACCGGGGGATTGATCGTTCTCTAGGGGAATAGTGTCGTTAGGATTGAAAAACTACTCTAATAGGTCTAAGGGTGAGGGAAGATTCTTTTTGTATTTTATTATTTTTAGGAAAGCAAGTAAAAATCTCGGGTTTGAAGGAGTAGGCGGAATTAGTTGCTAGTCAACTAACCCAAATAACTACTAATGCAAATAAAATAAAATAACAAGAAAGTAAATGTTTGTGAAAACTATATGGAGAGAAGTGTGTTTACTTAGATTTCCTTACTCCCTAACTATCTTTTACCGATTGATTAGTGTGTATTAATTGCGTGGATGACGGATTGTATTCCTTAATACCATTCGTAGGGGTGTGTACGGACTTCCCCTAACTCTATGAGCTCCTATTTCACTCCTATGTCGAGCCGGCTAAGAAGCTCCTAACATGGGATCACTAGAATTCGCTCATGCATTAAATACAATCAAATAACCTTAGTACAGCTTGGTTCATGTTTCTTAAGACGTTCAAGCATGTTACCAACCAGAAGTCTGCCAGTTTTCTTAAGCCTAACATCGATAATCACCCATCCAATACAATTAATAACACACCATTCAATCAATAATCAATAGTTAGGTTTCATTAGATCTAAGCAAACACAAAGAAAACCTAGCCTAGCATGTTAAACAAAAGACAAGAACAAGACAGAATCAAACAACACATAGACATATTGAATGATTAATTGATTACATATCGTCAATGTAACATGGAAGATCCCAAGGTTAAAAACCTTGAAAAAGCTGCTAAAAATCGTCTAGGGTTTCTCCCTTAAAAGTTCCACACTCATGACTAAAAATTATGCGAATATATATAGAAAAACAGATCTGACGGCGTCACGTTATAGCCTTGACGCCGTCACCTCGCCGTGATTAGGGTTTCTTAATGGCCTTCTTGACGCCGTCCCCCCTTTAAACTCCTAAAAAAACATTCTGGCTTATCAAGGCTTGACGGCGTCACATCCATGCTTGACGCCGTCAAGGCTACTATTTAGCAGATTTTTGGCACTTTGTCGAATTCTTCACTTTTATGCTCCAAAAACGTCCAAAATGCTTCCTTTTCCAGAATTTCTCTCCAAAGTACCTAAAATGCCAAATGGAACGATTTAGGGTGATATTTGATCAAATAAATACGATTTAGGGCTTAAATGACCCCCGAAAAGCGGTACACTTTTCGCCTTATCAACCATAGTAATTTCTCAAAAGACTATAGGTACCCTCACCAGAAAAGACCTTTTTTCCAAATCACCAGTACCCTCAAGAAATACTTTTCAAAGTACTGGTATGTCAAATGGTTCTCAAGCAGTACCCTCTCAAAGTACTGCTAGGTTTTCACCCAATAGGACTTTTTCAAATGTAAGACCAAGGAGATCCAATTACTATCAATCTAGAAGGCCTTACACCTCAAATATAGTACCTAGATCAAATAACTCAAAACACAGTGTTAAAACTAATTGGGTTAAGAAAGAAAGTACTGATGGGGGACAAACAGTACTTTCAGCAAATAAGGGTGAAAAAGAGAGTTTTGATGAAAATCAAACACAAGGGGAACAAAAGAAAATAATTGATCATATTTTCAAAAAACAATGGAGATTACATACTCAAAGAATTTGAGTATGTCACTCCACAAGGGGAACACAAGTCAATAATGGCTTAGGTTCCTAAAAGAAACTAACCCTTTTCATCTTTTGTGCAGGGCAACCTAGAGGAGGAGCTTAAAGATCATATTATTATTGATAGTGGTTGCTCTGGTAGCATGACATGAGACAAGGAGATTCTGTCAGATTTTAAGGCTTATTTTCGAGGAAGAGTTGCTTTTGGGAATGATCCTGATGGAGGAAGAATTAATGGCAAAGGAACTATCAAGACATGATGTATTGATTTTGAGAATGTTAGATATGTGAAGGAGCTTAAGTTCAACCTCTTGTCAGTTTCTCAGATTTGTGACAAGAAGTACCATGTGTTATTCACTGACACAGAATGTCTTATTCTCTCTCCTGAGTTCAAGTTTGTTGAAAATCACTTGGTAACCCTGTGAATACCAAGAACAAATGATGTGTACAGTTTAGATTTGAAGAAAATCAATTCTACTGGAAGAGCAACTTGTTTAGTAACAAAGGCAATACTTGAAGAAGCACATCTATGGCATAGAAGATTAGGACATGTGAATTTCAAGAATATCAACAAGTTGGTTAAAGGCAATTTAGTTAGAGGTTTACCTTCTAAAACATTCAAGTCTGATCACTCATGTTTGGCTTGCAAAAAGGGTAAACAACACAAAGCTTCATGCAAAAAGCTTGAGGAGAGAACTATTAGAGAACCATTGGAGTTGCTGCACATGGATTTGTTTGGACCTATTTCTGTTGCAAGCTTAAACAAGATGAAATACTGCTTAGTTGTAACAGATGATTGCAGCAGATTTAGTTGGGTGTTTTTCTTGGGATTTAAAGATGAAACCTTTGATGCTATTCATGATCTTATAATAGCCCTTGAAAATCAATTGAGACTCAAAGTTAGAGGCATTACATGTGATAATGGGACCGAATTCAAAAACAAGCTTATGGATGAATTTTGTGCCAAGAAAGCGATTAAGAGGGAGTTTAGCAATGCTAGAACTCCACAGCAAAATGGTGTTGTAGAAAGGAAGAATAGAACATTGATAGAAGCAGCAAAAACAATGCTTGCAGATTCTTTATTACCTATTCAATTTTGGGCTGAAGCTGTAAGTACTACTTGCTATGTGTTAAATAGAGTTTCAGTGACTAAACCTCATATGAAGACACCTTATGAGTTGCTTATGGGAAAGAAACCAAACATTCGTTTTCTGAAACCTTTTGGCTATTCTCTGACAATTCTCAATACTATTGATTCTCTGGGAAAATTTGATGGCAAGTCAGATGAAGGATACTTATTGGGTTATTGTACCAATAGCAAAGGATTTAGAGTGTACAACAAGGCTACCAAAAAGGTTCACGATTGTCTTCATGTTGATTTTCTTGAAGATCAAGAAAATCAAAAAGGTAAAGGTCCTGATTGGATGTTTGATCTTGATATTTTGACTCCTTCTATGAACTATGTACCAGTCAGAGAAGAAAATCAAGTTGTTCACAAAGAAGAAGATTTACAGTACATTGTTCATGGAGTCAATATTCGACCTGATGATGTTCCTGATGAAGAACCCATTACGATTGAAAAGGAACAAAGTACTGTTGAACCAACCACCATAGTATCTGATGAAGACCAAGCTATTCAAGATGAACTTAATAGGATGCTTTTTCAAGAAACAATAGCAAAATCCTATGAAGATGATCAAAGAAGAGCTTATGAAGCTGCAAAGAAAAAGGGTAAGTTCACAGATTATACTCACAGTACTTTGGATCAAAGTACTGCTGAACCAGTTGAAAGTACTGATGATTTGAATACTGATGATGTGAATGATCCAAGCATGCCTGAGTTAGTAGACATTGATGATGAGTTAGAAGATGAAGGTATTTTCTCCAATTCCAATGAAGAACCTGATTTTACAAATTTGGGTGATGATCTTGAAGTTCAAACAACTCCTAAATTAATTAAGAGTTCATAAAGATCATCCTGCTGATCAAATCATTGGACCTTCTACTTCTGGAGTGCTCACAAGAACAAAAGCTAAAGGTCTCTCTAAGCAACATAATGCTTTACTTAGCTTTGTTTATAAACAAAACAGGATGAATCATAAAGATCAACAAACATGCTTGTTTGCCTGCTTTATCTCTCAAGAAGAACCCAAGACAATATCTCAAGCATTAGCTAAAGAGAGTTGGGTTGAAGCCATGCAAGAAGAACTTCTTCAATTCAAACTTCAAGATGTTTGGGTATTATGTGATTTACCAGATGGAAAGAAAGTAATTGGTACAAGATGGGTTTTCAGAGTTAAAAGAGATGAAAGAGGTAATGTCAAGAACAAAGCAAGATTGGTTGTACAAGGATATAGACAAGAAGAAGGAGTGGACTATGATGAAGTGTTTGCTCCTGTAGCAAGGATTTAAGCAATAAGATTATTTCTTGCTTTTGCCTCTTGTCACGCCCTGAATTTACCTGATTGGCAGCGGAATGGAATACCTAGGTGTAACGTTCATGGAATCTCATACAATGCTTATATTGAACGACCTAAAGTGTCGTTTGCAAAATACATCGTTTGATCATTAAAAACATCAGAGTTTACAAAATAGGTCCCAAAATGGTGTTGCAAGTTCTTGAAAATAAGTTTATCATGATCAAACATTACATAAGTGCTTGAAAATAAAAAGGTGAGACGCGTCGACTCCGCGACTCCAAGTAGGTCTAAAATGCATGTCATCATGATGTCTCAATTACCTGAAAATACATTGCTAAAAACGGTCAACAATAATGTTGGTGAGAAATCATAGGTTTATAAAAATAAATGTTATACAGTAATCTCAAGTATAATGTGCAAGACATATGTCTCATGAAAAATTGTACAATAGACCTTAAGCTCATGACCCCGAAGCTAGACTGATGAAAATGCCCCAAATGGAGTGCTTTGCCAAACACCCTGAATGTATGAAATGAAATGCATCCGTTTCACTGTTGGTGATACCAACGCGGATGGAGGCCTCACCCTGAATAGATCTATCCACTCACCTTCGCTTGCTTACAATTAACGGTTCATGATGTACTAAATAGGGGACTTTAACATGGCAAATGTGGTAACTTAAGCAATGTACATGAATTTGATACTTAGGACCGTATGGAAAATGGTGCAATGTATTCTCTCCCATGGGATTTGAAAACAATAAAAATGTAGACGGGGCTATGAAAACTCACCTGATATGGATGAAAGTATGACAAGTGAATGAAATGAACACAAGGCGCGATCTCTATCCGCAACCTAATATGAATGAATATAATCTAATTTAGATTATATAATGATGTCATGAATGCAAGTGCATATGTTATCTATACCACTCGTATTATTTTTAAAGAAAAAAAATGTATAATCGTCGAAAATTTTATTTTATGTTGTCGTGTTAAGTCATATTGTATTTTACATGTATATATGGTGTAACGATGTTCTATGATAGTTTTTTTGGTGAAAACTTGTGAAAATATAACTTTTCGTCATAAAATATAATACTTGTTAATTTCTGAAGACGGCCAAAAGTGGCATCGGAAAACTAGTCGCAAAACAGTGTGTACTGAGAGTTAGGGGACAAACTCAGCATTTTTGGAAAGCTTGTTACAGTATCTAAATATGTTCAGTAGTGAAATTTTACCCATTGTGTCCAGATTTTAAGATAAATGGTCGAAAAGTATGGTGTCTGGGCTAAAACTGTCATTTCTGGGCAGTTTTTGTGAATGTTTGGATGGTCGTAGTTTACTCGTTTTAAGTCCAAATGACAAACGGTTAATTGATTTGAAAACTAGGCCAGGTGGTCTAACTTTTGTTCCTTGTCCCGACTCCATAAATGAGTCTATTGACGGGAAATTGGCTCCAAACATGGGTGTTAGTAGATTTTCTGGTTTCTCTTAAAAATATACCAATTGCTGTTAAAAATTCATGTGAATTATTTATGTTCAAAAGTTCGTATCTCCTTCGTTATAAGTCCGTTTCTTAAGAATTTTATATCCCCGGTTAGCTCTTAACAAGTACTAACACATTTTTAACATCATGGTGCATTTTAATGAGGATTAGGGTCCTGTTTTTACGAAATACTTTAGTACATCAGCAACCAAAATTTTCTGAAAATGTAAGAAACATGTGTAACTTGTTTTTATCGTAACTTTTTCGTTATAAACCCGTTTTTACCCGTTCTTTCGCCCGTAGCTTCGTTTTTAAAAGTATTTTCTAAATATTTGGTCAAAATTGGCCCATACATACTGAGTTTTCCACCTTTTCCAAATAAGGACAGTAGCAAAAAGTAAATTCTTAAAAATGGTTTTCTTATCTTGTAATTAGTCCAAATTCATCACCAACAACTTCAACAATCCCATATCCTACCATACACCTTCTTAGGGTGTCATGGGTTCCTAAATGTCATCAAACAATCGTCTTCACCATTTTACTCTTAATATAAATTTCTATTTCATAAAAATTGTGAAAACATAAATAGAGTGGTATATCAACTTGCATGTGCAAATAAAATGACAAGAACATTGTAAAAACATTGTGATATTATGAAAAATAAGTTGGTTTACTTACTTGAAGGATTTCTGACTTTTTGATGAAAAACCTAAATAATCTATAGGTTTATATTACAAAACCTTGTAATAGATTAACACTAATACTTGAAAATGCACTAGGTCTTGAAAAACTTTGATGTTTCTTCTTGTTGTTCTTGTTGTAGCCGTGGGTCAAGAGAGGGAGACAAAAAGATATGTTTTTTTTTTTAAGTGGTTTGCATGTAATAGTGAGATGGGTTGATGGTTTATGTATACAAGCTAGTGGTTTTGGAAAGAATTTGTGCCAAGTTTGCACCCAACACTCCCAAAACCGGCCACCTATATGTGGTGGTTGGTTTTGTGTAATTTTTGTGATATTAATTGTTTACGGGGTACCATTTAGTGTATAGTTTGAGCGGTTTAGCGTATTTGGGTACCGGGTTAATTAAAAATAGATTTTTATTGGAACCAACGTGACAAAATATCATCATAAAAATTATAACATATAATTTTTGCAAACATTGAGTGTTTTGATAAGTATCGCTTGTTTGGTACAAATATTATTATAAATTAATTTAAATGGAGGTTTAAAAAATATAAACTCTTAAAATATAAAATAAATTATTTTTACAATGTTAGTGGCAATATATATATATATATATATATATATATATATATATATATATATATATATATATATATATATATATATATATATATATATATATATATATATAAATTTATTTGTTCTATAGTGAAAATTGTTTAGTGTGATGAAACATTTTATTGATCACTTGAGATAGTTTATTTATAATTACATATAAATAATTTAAAATAATATATAACTTATAAGTGGAATAGAATGCACATGATGATATGGTGATATGTAGACTAACCCAAGTCTATGAAATGTATTATGAATGATATCTCATGAGCACATGGTTAACCCTTCCTGGTTATGAAAAATGAATACCCGTAAACCTAGTTTACGTGAAATGATGAATAGTGACTTGAATAATGATATGAGAATGACCTGAAATAGTGAATTGTGACAGTTGCCCACCCAAAAAGGAATTCAGTCCCTGAATTCAGTTCATGTTGGTCTCGGAAGTGGTATTAGTGAAAAGATGTAGATATTTGTGTCGCATATGGTCTTCCCGTTCCCAAGTAAACTCAGGATCTCTTCGAGAATTCCAGCGAACTTTTATGATAGGAATTCGACTCTGCTTCAACTGCTTCACCTCACGGTCTATGATTTTGCTGGCTTATATGGAAGTATCTCCTAGAGAAATCAATGGAAATATCCAACTTAATGGCTGAATGAGTGACAAGCGGTGTACGTATCCAAAGAGGGTTTGTCGAAAGGGATGTTCATGAAAAATTCTATTTGTTTACAAGGCTTTTGAATGGATATTGTTGTTAATAATTCTTGAAAATGTGACTATTTTCTTCATGGCATAATGTTAGGACCTAAGTTTATCAACGTTTAATCAAGTCTCGGTTATTTCAGTATTTGTAATAGGTTGCTAGAATAATTAACTTATCTTGTAAACGTGTAATGTCCAAAACACGTCCAATGGGCCTTAAGCCCACACGAATTAGAAAGGAAGGAATAGGGAAGTGTTGCCCTAGCTCCTCTCCTTTAAATAGGACATCTATGTAATCCTATTTCTTGTTGGTTATTTCATTTACATAAAGAAACTCTTGCACTTTTATTCTTCATATTTGATCTAATCAACCAAACTCTATTTCTCATCTTATTTCTATCAAATCAATACTTGTGTTTACAATATGGTGACCTAACAAGTGGTATCAATCGCTAGAAGAAGGTGTAGTTATTTGTTTTTTACCTAACGAACCAAAAATTTTGTTTTTACTCGTTATCTTTTGTTAAATCTTGCTACTTTCTTGTTTGTTTCGTGTTTCTATCACATCTTTGTTCTCAAACTTGTGTTACAAACTCAAAC
>LBNU01004602.1:3526-17062 GCA_014162995.1 Artemisia annua | reverse complement strand
CAGTGTTGATGCTCAGAAAACTGCTAAGGCTATGTGGGAACATGTTCATCTCCTCATGGAAGGAACAAGTTGAATCAGGAGGACATGGAGTCAAAACTTTAAATGGAATACACACGTTTCATGATTGAGCCAATGGAATCACTTGAGTCATACTATCACCGCTTCACGAACATCATTAATGACCTCGACAGACACAACATCATCTTACCAAAGATTGCTGTCAACACGAAGTTCTTAGGATGTCTTGAACCTGATTGGCAGAAGTATGTGACATTTGTTCGACAAGCAAGAAACCTTCATGAAACACCATATGGTTTGTTGTATGACTATCTGAAACATCATCAACATGAAGTTGACAATGATCGCGCTCTCAGAGGAAACTACTCACAGCCCCTACCTAGAAACTCTTTGGCGCTTGTTGCTCAATCACATGTTCCGGCTCCACCATTACAACACAATGTTTATCATCCAGAACAGGCTTATCTCAACAACCCATCTCAGTATTCATATTATGATTCCACAACGCACCATCCTGCAAATCAATTTGCCTCATATGACAACAATGACACCTTGTCTTCACAACATACTGCTAATGATGACGATGATGATGAGGACTTTAACAATCTCAACCAAGGAATTGCACTCATTGCTCGAGCTTTTAGCAAATTCTCAAAAAAGTCCAACAATCATCTTCGTTCATCTTCAAATACAAGGAATCAAGCTGTCATTCACGATGGTCGCGTTGAAATTCAGAATCGTAACAGTGGTAGATATGGATCGGGTGGTAATATGGGTAACTCCAATTCTGGACAACGGTTTAACAACAATGGAGGATTCAGGAACAATGGTGGTGTCCCTCAGAGAAAGGCAGAGATTGTTGATACAGGGAATACTGAATCGGGGAATACGGTCATCAGATGCTATAACTGCAATGGAATATGTCACTTGGTAACTGCATGTCCATCACCAAGAACTCAAGGAAGTAAGTATCACAAACAGGCATTACTCCTTGCTCTCAAAGATGAAGCCCGCAGCAACACGGATGCAAATGACAACAGCTTCAGGCTAATGCACATTCCGATGATGACATGGAAGATTTGGAAGCTGCTGTTATGCTGATGGCCAACATGCATGAAGTGACTCAGGCCCAGTTTATGACACCGATGGTCTTTCTCAGGTAACTAATCTTAACTCGTGCCTCATACATGAAATTGCCTCCCCATCTGCATCTGCATCTTACAAGGAACAAGGAGTTCAAAATGATTCATTGTTATCTACACACACGAATAGTCAAATGGACACAAAAGTTATATTTGATGATTTTCAAATTAACCCGGTTGTCACATTTGATGATTCGGATAATGAAACTGTCAATGATAACAATGCTCACGTTGAACATTTTGATCCTTCGTCTGGTCCAGATTCAGAAATTCAGTCCCTTCTTATGACTAGTCAATTTCAAAACATTAAATGTCAAGAGCTTAATGCTAGATTGAAAGAGAGAAATGCATTATTAACTAGGGATATTGAGTGCTATAAATTTCAACTGTCAAACACGGAAAAACTGATTCAACAGGAAAAAGGCTTTCAAGCTGCTTTTCTAAAATCATCTATTCACGAAAAAGAGTTAGAACACCAAATTGCTAAAATTATGGAGTCTAAAAATAACTTAGCTTCTGAACTGGAAAAACAAGCGTTTGAACACAAAAGACAAATTGCACAACTTGACGCAGTCATTTTACAAACTAAAACGCAATTGTCAAATTGTCAAGCTGAGTTCACGGAACATAAACGCAAAACCAGAAACAAAGTTAAGTCATACGTCGATGAGATTGTTGAATTGGAACATAAGCTTAAAGAATTTCAAAATGTTGTATATAAAACTGGTAATTCAGTGACTACTATTCAAAAGTTTTCAGTAAATAGAACAAACAATGGTCACGGCTTTGCAATTGGAAGTGAATCACCATGTTTTTTACGTGTAGCACTCAATGAGATTCCAAAGTTATATGGTAGCACTCAATGAGATTCCAAAGTTATGTTGTTCGTACTATTGTATATGATTGTGAAGAGGAATATGAAATTGAAGAAGAGAGTCGATCAAAAATGGAAAATGTGACATACAATAAACCTTTTGATTACTCTAAAATGCCTCCAATTACTGATATTTTTACACCGCAAAAAGAGAAATCTGAACAACCATGGTACATTATCAAACCTCAAGAAGTTACTTCTCATGTAGCTCCTGCTAAACCAGTGGTGCAAATAAACGGTCCTTTACCAAATGATAACAAACTTCAAACTCTTCCTACACGTTGTCGTATACTTCAGTATTTCGACACGTTCATGGATAACATTGAACAATTAGATGAAGCCATTGAACGCAACTCACAAATAACGGTTTTCACTATTACTACTCCTCATGAGAGAGAAAAACGAGAAGTGTTTCAAAAACAGTTTTTACCTATTGCTCGACACTTGCGTCATTGTGCTAACCGTTGGGAACAGGAACTTCAAAAAGAAGTCTCATCTATGATGAATGTGTTTCAAGAAACTGAACAAGCGATTTTAAATCAAAAACATCGAAATCAATTTTTACAAAAAGAAGCTGATCGACTCTTGGAACATGATCTTAGTGCTGATATAATTTCTGTGATTATGAATTCTCTTTATGAATCTGGTACTTCTATGCTTGTTGATGATCACTGTGATGATATTGAGTTGTTGTCTAAACAAATTGAGACATTAAAAGATGAAAACGTTAATCTCCGAAAACACAATGATGATGTGCAAAATAAACTTTCAAATGAGATTATCCAACTCAACAAAAAGCTTGAATGGTGTCAAAATCAAAGTCTTGATTTCGAACTAAAAATGCAAAGTCTTAACACTTCCACAGCCTTTCAAAAAGAAAATGAGGAATTAAAAAGTCAAATTTCAAAATATAAAAAGGAAATTGCAGAATTGGAAGAAGTTACAGACTATTGGCAAAAGAGTCGAGATAATTATCTCTATTCAAACGGAAAGCTCGAAAGTGAAATTCAAGATAAAAAGCACATTATCATTGAGTTGAAAGAGAAAATACGTGAACTGGAAAAAGGAAAATCTGTCAACACTAAAGTAATTGCACCAGGAATGTACTCAATAGACATAACTAATGTAGAACAACACTCTCATAAGTCTAATATGGATCCTTCCACTTCTACAGGAATAGTTGCCACTCATAGCGTTAGCAGATCCAAGCGTAAACGTATGAAAAGGAAGAATAGGATTTTGCAATGTAAAAGAGATACACTAGAAGCCTCTGATGTAGAAGAACACCATAGGACTTTGAATAATACTCATCGTGCACTAGATTTAGATTCTGATTTGGCAAATTGTAATCCTAATCGTTGTGTAACGAATGATGAACCTTTAAGTGCTTTGAATGTTGATGCTTCATGTGTGTTTTGTCGTAATAGTATGTTATCTGGTAATCATTCTAAATGTGTTGCGCATTCTCTTTTATCTCGTTTTAAGAAACGTACATCAGGCAGGAAATCTAGGCCCACTTATCTTTCAAAATCTGTGCTAGGACTTATGCCTTGTGTAGTTTCTAAGAATGATGTAGTCCACCCATTAGTTGCGAACAATAACCCTAAGAACATGTCATCACTTAGCGAATTCACTAAGAAAAAGGCTAAATCTAGTTGGAATTGGCAACGTTGGTTACAAAGAACACATAACATTAAATAGATTCCTAAAATTGTTAATGTGTGTGCTTCTAACCCAACGGAACCCACAACTTCTTCGGGTTCCACCCTTACCATTGTACCATCGTCGTCTCTTTCATGTGATGCAGGTGGTGCAAATTGTTCTCTGGATTGTTGATAGCGGATGCTCCCGACACATGACAGGCAATCTCAAACTGTTAAGAAACTTTGTCTCAAAGTTCATTGGTACTGTCAGATTCGGGAATGATCATTTCGCTGCAATTATGGGATATGGGGACTATGTCAGTGGGAATATCGAAATTAGTCGTGTTTATTATGTTGAAGGCCTCGGTCACAATCTATTTTCAGTCGGTCAATTTTGTGATGGTGATCTGGAAGTTGCATTCAGGGAGAAAACATGCTTTGTTCGTGATCTACAAGGAAATGATCTCATGTCCGGCACACGTGGAAACAGTCTTTATACAATTTCAATGTCCGACATGACCGCTTCCTCTCCCATTTGTCTACTTTCAAAGGCTGAATCGACAAAATCCTGGTTATGGCACCAACGCATGTCACATCTCAACTTCAGAACTATGACTGATCTTGCTCGCCATAAACTAGTTGACGGTCTTCCAAGGTTCAGATATACAAAAGATCACTTATGTCCCGCTTGTGAACAAGGAAAGAGCAAACGTGCACATCTAAGTTCTAAACCAGAACCAAGTACCGATCACATTCTTCAACTTCTTCATATGGATTTATGTGGCCCAATGCGAGTACAAACGATTAATGGGAAACGATACATTCTTGTGATAGTCGATGACTTCTCCAAATGGACTTGGGTCTACTTTCTTTGAAGCAAAGATCAAGCTCCATCAATGATAATCACCTTTCTCACGAAAATTCAGGTTCAACTTCGCAATACAGTCAGAATCGTCAGAACAGATAATGGAACTGAATTCAAGAATCAAACCCTTCATGATTATTTTGAGAAAGTTGGAATTGAACATCAAACATCAATTGCACGGACTCCCGAAAAAAATGGAGTGGTCGAAAGGCGCAACAGAACGTAGTGGAAGCCGCACGAACGATGCTCATTAATGCTCAATTACCAGATTATCTTTGGGCAGAAGCTGTCTCTACCACATGTTACACCCAAAATCGTTGTATGATCAATAAACGTCAGAAAATCACACCGTATGAAATTTTTCTCAAACGAAAGCCTAACATACAACACTTTCATGTATTTGGTTCTCTATGTTATCCAAATAATGATCGTGATGATTTTAGAAAACTCAAAGCAAAGGCTGACGTCGGTATCTTCATTGGATATTGTGAAAACTCAAAAGGATTTCGAATCTACAACCGTTGTACTAGAGAGATTCAGGAGACTATCCATGCTAATTTTGATGAGCTCACAGAAATGGCTTCTGAGCAAAACAGCTTAGGACCCGCAACCAACCGTCTAAACTTTCCAGATTCTTCAGCTGAACCGTTGTCACTAACTCGTCGAGAATTGGAAACATTGTTTTCTCCTTTGTTTGATGATTCATTTGAGACACGTGCACCAGATATATCCACTAGTTCCGCTGCTCAACCTGATAATATTCAAGTACCTGATACAACGGTTACTACAACAACAATAGTAACACCCGATGCACCCACGACTGAGTCACCAACATTAGAAGAACAAACCGCTTCCAACACCGACAACCCAACTGAAGATCTGAACCAACAACAAGTACCCGAACCTGCAAATTATGATCTGAATGCATTCTTTAATCCGTTTGCTCCGACTCCGAACCTTTCAGATATTACTGAGTCATCAACACGCAACTTGGAACCAACTAATATGCAGCAGTTTCATAACCCTCACCCTTCAATACATCATTGGACTCGTGACCATCCAATTGTTAACATTATTGGTCATCCAACAGCTCCAGTTATGACTAGACAAAAACTTCACTCCGATGCCGAACATTGCATTTATGCTCTAACAGTTTGTCATGAAGAACCTAAAAATATTAAAGAAGCTCTCACTTACGACAACTGGATTGAATCAATGCAAGAGGAATTCAACTAATTCAAACGTCTTGAAGTTTGGGAATTATTTGAACGATCAGATGGATTTTATGTCATTGGGATAAAATGGATTTGGAAAAACAAGTTGGACGCAGAAGGCAATGTTATTCGTAACAAATCACGTTTGGTAGCTAAAGGATATACTCAAGAGGAAGGTATTGACTTTGAGGAATCTTTCACACCAGTGGCTAGACTCGAAGCTGTTCGAATATTTTTAGCATACGCTGCTCACAAAAACATGATCGTTTATCAAATGGATGTGAAAACTGCATTTCTGAACGGTCAATTACGTGAGGAGGTTTACGTTAGTCAGCCAGAGGGATTTGTCGACCCAGAGCACCCAAATCATGTCTACTGACTTAAGAAGGCTCTCTATGGTCTCAAACAAGCCCCAAGGCGTGGTATGATAAACTTACTGCTTTCTTGTTGCTAATTCTTTCACTAAAGGTTTACTAGATCCAACTCTGTTCATTCAAAAACACAGAAAAGATGTTTTAATTGTGCAAATATATGTCGATGACATTATTTTTGGCTCAACAAACAAAAAGTAGTCAAACGCTTTTGCCAGATTAATGAAACAAAATTTTGAAATGTCAATGATGGGTGAACTTACGTTCTTTTTGGGACTACAAGTTCATCAGTCTCCCCGTGGAATTTTCCTAAATCAGTCCAAATACGCTCTTGAGATAATTAAGAAACATGGCATGACCAGTTGTGATACTTACAATACTCCTATGGCTAATACAACTAAGTTAGATGCGAATCCAAATGGGAAACCAGTTGACCCCACAAAGTACCGTAGTATTATTGGGTCACTGATGTATCTCACCGCTAGTAGACCGGATATTGTATTTACTGTATTTATGTGCTCTCGCTATCAGTCCAGTCCTACTGAACGTCACCTCAATGAGGCTAAAAGAATCCTTCGATACGTAAAGGGAACCATTAACTTGGGGATCTGGTATCCGAAGGATTCCGGTTTTGAACTAATAGCTTTTTCAGACGCTGATCATGCAGGGTGTATGGATACACGCAAAAGTACTTCTGGTGGTTTGCAGTTTCTAGGAGATAAACTCGTGTCTTGGCAATCAAAGAAGTAGGATTGCACCTCACTTTCATCTACAGAAGCTGAATACGTTGCCATGTCTGCCTGTTGTGCACAAGTCATTTGGATGCGTACACAGCTAATGGACTACGGTTACTTATTCAACAAGATTCCACTGTATTGTGATTCGAAAAGTGCGATAGCAATCTCTTGCAACACGGTTCTGCATTCAAAATCCAAGCACATTGATCTCCGTTATCACTTCATCAAGGAGCATGTTGAAAAGGGTACAATAGAGTTATACTTTATGGGTACTGAATACCAACTGGCAGACTTGTTCACAAAACCACTACCCCCGGGAAGGTTTACTGAGCTAGTTCACCGGATTGGTATGCGGTGTTTGACTCCAGATGATCTAAATTCCTTTCTTGAAAACAATTAACTGAGTCAAATACCAAAATTATTTTTTGTAAATATTTATCAAAAACAAAAATACAAAATCAAAAAATCTTCAAAAATACCAAAAAGATGTTATATTTTTACCTTTATTTTATTTTCTTTTGTTTTTCAAATGCTTGTACACAATCTTCGTCAACACTTTGGTTTATCAAAAATTTCAAATTTTTTCATACCAAGTGTTGAGGGGGAGAAAATGTTCTTCAAAATTCAAAAATCTTGTTCAAACATGTGTACTTGCATATTTCTAGTAGTCATGATGTTTTCTAATATTGGTGGAACGTCAAAGGTTATTTCTCGTATCATTTCTTTTCCCTTTTACTTCTTTGTTAGCCTAGTATGTCTTTATCAATAATGGTCATTGCTTTAAAACATTAAATACTTAAGCTTAGGACCTTATTAGTGGTTATCATGTAATCTAGGGACTTAACTTGCCAAAAAGGAAAAATGTTTCAAAAATTACAACTAATACAAACACCCCCCGTCCTTTTATTTTTTCACAGAAATTCAAAAACAAACACCACACTTCTATTCTCACGGCTCATATTCGAATCACTAATCTGTGTTCTTGATCTTCAAACCGTAAGTTTCTACATAATCTTTGGCTCATTTTAACAAATGGTTTTTAACCATTTGAGTTTTTGATGGCTAGATTTCTCACAATTGTGATTCGTAGGACTAGGGTTCTCGAAAATTTTTGATTCATATGTGATTATATGTTTTAGGTTATGAAACCATAGGGCTTTTGTTCTTAAACGATATCTAATCATATCCCCAACACCTAATCATAATAGTTATCATGTTTGGATTGATTTCGAAAATTAGGGTTTATGTCGAATTGGGTTTTGGAGTTTAAATGTTGTTTACTTGAATATCTTTGGTGGGATATGTTTGTTTAAGTATTTGAATCATGCTTGCACTTATTAATTGTTCCAATCTCTCAGTTTGCATGATCTAGATAATTATGGTTCATCGTTGGAATTGGGGCTTTTCATCTCTGTGGTATTGAATCTAATTAAACTGTCTTAACATGTTCCCATATGTGTTAATTGTTGTAGTTCATTGATATTACTTCATGATTTCTCGTTAAAAAATTTTTAGATAATTTAGGTTCTTGAAATCTTTCAAAAACTTTTGTATTCATAAATGATGTGTTTCTAACTATTGTATTACATTCTATTCATCAGGTTCATTCAAGGATTCAACAAATTCTTCAAAACGTATGTCTACAAAAGAATTCGAAAATTCTTGTATAAGAATTTTTCGAGAAAAAGTTTCGAAATCCTTTCTCAAATATTTTATCGAGATCTTTCAAAATGTTTTCGAGATCTTTTCATAACAGTAGTTATCGAGAAAATTGAGAAAACTTTCGAAATCTCTCAATAAAATTTTTCGAGAAATATTTTTTCGAAATCCTTAAGTTATCGAGATCTTTTCTAAACAAAAGTTTCGAGATCTTTTACATGCCATGTTTTCGAGAAACTTTGCTGCAGAGTTTTTCGAAAACTTTAGTCCATTGAAGTTGTCGAGATCTTTCTTATGGAAAGTTATCGAGATCTTTCTTGCACCAAATTTTTCGAGATCTTCATTAGTAATAGTTTTAGAGAACTTTGTTTGTAATATCTTCGAGATCACGTGTAACATATTTTTGAGAATTCAAGTGATTGTAACTTTTCGAAAACTTGCATATTGGATGAATCCTCATGAATGTGTTTATTGTAATAAGGTTCATTAACTTGTGATTGTGTTGTGCTATTAGACATGTTGTCAAAAGATGTATGTGCTTTAAATGTTTAACTGCTAAGTCATCTAAATTACATGTTAATTAATAATACCGTCATTAAACACATATTAATTAACTGAACCATGAATGCAACATATATGTCTTTGAATATCAAACATGGACTCGGACTAATGACTAACAAATCTGGATGTTTGATTTCATGACATGACACTTTCAGAACACAATGGCTCAACACGATGAATCAGTTCCACAACAACAGAATCTACCACTACTTGCACTTGGTGAATTTCTACCAGCAGACTACAATGTCTTAATTGACCAAAACAATCTTCGCATTGACTTCAACAAACTCAGTATTCCAGAAGACACATGCAAGATTGTCAAGGACATACTACTGGCTCATTCATGCAAGCCCATGCTTACAAAGTCTACATCAGTACCAACTTTCTACATTCATCAGTTCTGGTACACTGCTAAGGCTAATTTGGATGACATATCATTTACCGTCGAGCTGGATCGACAAAGATACACAGTAGATCTTGATGTTCTTCGCACAGTTCTTATGTTACCGACTCCCACTGAATTTCATCCGATGTTGACCGAACTGGAAATCCTTGACTATTTTATTGATCTAGGATATGACATTCCTGATAATGAATCACTCACAAAACTTTCAAAGTTCAACGTTAAATATCTGCCTCAACCATGGAGAACTTTCTACATGTTGATTGTCAGATCCATTGCTGGAAGAAGGAGTGCTCATGAGCATCCAAGATTAGAGCACATGCAAGTATTCTGGGGAATGATGACAATGAAACCTATTGACTTTGCTGCACCCATAATGAGCGACATGATCCATCACATTCAGACTGACCGTGACAGGACCGTGATTCCGTTCATTAGATTCACAAAATTGCTCATCGAATACTTCTGTGAGAAGACCCCTGACTATATCAAGAGGATGCACGACAGGACTGAACCAAAGGACATATTCAACAAAGATCCCAGGATTTCCTTCGTCAAGTCCATCAGATTCGTTCCAAGGACAAAAGGAATGAGAATCCCTGATCATTTCTTGGATGATGAAATCAGAAAGACTCAGAACTACAAGATTTATGACAAAGCATTCAAAGCTGGGAGAGTTGGTTACACTGAGAAAGAAGAAGAACCAGCTTCAATTGTTCAAACCCGAAGCAGGAGGGGTGGCAAGTCTGGAAGCACTAGCAGTACCACTACTACCCAACAACCAAAGACTGCCCAAAAGCCACCCACCAGACCAAGAAGGAAAGCTGCTCCAAAGCAGATTCCACAAGATGAACCATCAGCTTCATCATCTGAAACGGAAACCGACTCTGAGTTCGGCTCTGAATCAGATGACGAAGAAGATTATGAAAGAAGGTCAAAGGCTCAGGATGACAAAGAAGATGAAGAAGAGGAATTTCCAGGGCTTGAACTGACAAAACAATTAAGCAAGGAAACTGCCGAGCAAGAACAAAGAAGAAGTATGGGTATTACCGTCAATGAACCCAGTGGAGTTATTCGTGATGAAGAAGCAGAAGATGAACCAACTGCAGAGCCACTGGTTGACAAACGAAAACTCAAGAGTATCATTGTCGACACCAGGGCTGAAAAGAAGCAGGAAGAGAAAGATTTCAGGGAAGTTGTACTACTTAATCTCCAACATCCACAACCTCATCAAACACCGATTAATCTTCAAGGACATGAGGCTGGCTCTAGTAGCACTGTAGTTCCTCAGACCGAAACCGAACAACGTGACCCTGAAGGGAACATCATCATGGAAGAAGCTACAGAGGAAGATAATGAGCTAGAGCAGACAGAGTACATCACACCTGAAGATAATGAGCTAGAGCAGACAGAGTACATCACACCTGAATTCGTTGCTAAAGTTCAGAGAGATGAGGAAATCAAGAGGAAAGCTAAAGAGGAGACTAATAGATTGCTTCGTGGACTCGATCAAGACGAAGAACTCATTGACCCTGATCAATTTATCAACACTCCTCCGCACTCATCTTCACATAATCCCCCGATTCCATCAGGCACACCTCCAAGGGATCCCTCACCTCCTCCAGAACCAGAGCATAAATCATCTTCATCATCATCATCACATCACTCTTCACCACCACCAACAAAGAAAACACACAAACACAAATCAATCAAGAAACGGAAAGGAGGCAAAGCGTCTTTGACAGCATCAAAACGGATCAAGAAAGCTTTTGATTTGGCAAGGAAGAAAAGGAAGGAGACACAACATCAAACTGGAGATCTTAATGACCAAGTCCAACTGCTCTCACAACAGGTCAAAACTTTGACTTCACAAGTCAAAGATCTCCAGGAAGCAAATGCACTTGTCGACAAGCTTATGTATGTCGACATGGGTGGGATGATCAAGGAATACACCAATGAAGATCTTCATGATAATATTGCTGCAATTGCTACACCAGCTGTGTCTGAACTTATAGAGCCGATTCGTACAAAGTTGAACTCCAGGATCAAGCACAGCATCGAGCGTATGCTTGAGTCTACTCCTTTCTACCTTCGCACCAACAGGGCTCCTCCATCTCCAGATGAACTCTCAACTGAACAACTTCAAGCCCTGTTAGCTGCAAAGCTAAGGAATAAGGAGGACAAAACTCCTGAAGAGTCAACAATGTTAGAGGCACTTCAAACCATTGCCTCGAAAGAATCATGCAAGGAAGCAGCCGGCAAGCACAAACGACCAAGGAAAGATGATGATCCTGATTCTGATCCTAAAAGCAAGAAGTGAAAGAAATCAAAAGGACCATCTTCTTCACAACAGTCGCACAAGACTTCCAAGGCTCCTCATTCCAAACAACAAGCTCCAGCATCCGGTTCCGGTCCGACACAATCAAAAGAACATGTTATGTTTCAACCAGCTGATATTCAAGAAGAACCAGAATCTGCAATTCCCGAATCAGAAATTCCTAAATTTCAAGCTGGTCCATCATCTACAACAAAGATTAAAGAGAAGAAGCAGTCGTCAAAGTCAAAGAAAAAGAAGCAAAAGACCACTCACTTCTCATGGCTAGATGTGGATGAAGCTCCTAATTCTGATTGGTTGACCGAAATGATCAAAGCACAACCTTCACTTGAGACTGAAGAACCAATGCCTGGAAATACTTTGCAGATGACTCAGAGTATTATGTCGGGTCTTCAAGTTGAACGGTTGTCAAAAGCAGAACTGAGAAGGATCAACCGTGAAGCTACGGACTTTCTAAAGAAAAGGTCAGGGAATAAAGTCGAACTTGATTACCATATGGAGAACATAGCCTGCGCATTATCCGGCTCATTCGACTGGCTCAACCCTGAATCAAATGTCGACACTGAAAAGAAGACACCTTACTTCACAGATTGGACAAAACCGTTGCCTCTAATAGGCTTTCCAGATAGACCAAAGATCCCTTACAGACACTTCTTCAAAAACGACTTCCGATATCTCCAACACGCTCACGAAACTTCAAAGGAACGATATGCATCTTCACTAACACTTTCAATTCCAGCAGCCCGATACGAATTACCTGACATTGAAGAGTTCGCACCAATCTACTGCAAATCAGTTGTTACATACAACAGAGAAGCTCTTCTCGATATTCAACACTGGCCGGAAAAACGAAAGCTTGGCTATACCCACAGACTACATCTCAAGTCCAGTGAAAATGTGAAGCAACCGCTTCGTATCGTTGCCATAATGGAGATCGTGGAAGAGAAAAGATTCAACTATGCTTTCATGAAGGAAATCATCGTCAAGAGACTAGACGAGAAGAAGTACAAGTTTTGTGAAGCAGACTTCCCAGATTTGAACCTTAATGACATTGAAGATATGTATTTGGAGAAGGTTCAAGGAAAAATGCTTAACTTCCCAAAGGAAACTCAATACAACTTCATCGCATCTCTACTACTCTACATCAGACGGGTTATAGTTCAAGAAAGAGTGGAAGATATTCAACTAGGCGTGGAGAGTTATCAGAACACCATCAACCTCACCAAACCACAGCTCATATTTCCAGGAATTCTAGAGCTATCACAGTATACTCTTGTGCAACAACCATCGTTCGGAATCATCTACCTCAACAAGAAGAATAAACTTCGTCTTATGCGGTTCGATGAAATTCTGAAGTTTTGTGACGAGACACTTCTAAGAGTTCGTGATGGATTGGCAGAAAGGTTAGATGATGAGAAGAAGAGATTGAAAGAAGGTCGAGAAACAAGGTGGAAAGCTAATGGACGCAGAATGATACGCAACTTTGTCCATACAATTGAAGAGAGGCTGTACCGTCGTCAACAGATCAGAAGGTTGGAATGCTACATTGGTATTCGTCCTTCATTTCCGGTCTTGACATTTAGACAACCAGATCCACAGTTCACAGACTTTGATGCATAATCGAATGGTGAACTTCAGCTTACATTCTTCCGGTACCAACATTTCAATACTTTCATTTATTTGAATTGATTTGTAACTACTAAGGCTTGTGCAC
>LBNU01004601.1:35244-54920 GCA_014162995.1 Artemisia annua | reverse complement strand
TTTTTTTTTTTTTTTTTTTATCATTTTCCCTAAAAAGAAAGTGTACAACAAATTAGCTAGGCTTTGTAAAAAAGAAAAGTAAATAAATAAAAGAAGAAAAAAAAATACGGAGTAACATGTAGATCTATTAATACAAAAGTATTTAATATGGCAGAGATGTAGAGTTTATTTTAGGAACAACTTTTAGACAAAATTACACGGATGGTCCCTGTGATTTACGCGGATTGCAAGTTTAGTCCCTAAGTCAAAATAAGTACACCAGACATCCCTAATTTTAGAAACTTGTCACCCTTTTAGTCCCTAAATTGGATGACCGTTAGTTTATCCGTTAAGTTATTTGCACCGTTAGTCCTCCGTTAATATTTTTGCACTGTTAGTCCTCATTTTTTGCACCGTTAGTCCCTCCATTAATATTTTGCACCGTTGTCAATCTTTTTACGTTTTTGTCCATTTTTTAACGTTCTCGTCCGTTTTTTTTAACGTTTTCATCCATTTTTTTTACGTTTTTTCGATCTTTTACGTTTTCGACCATTTTTTTACGTGCTCGTCCATTTTTTTAACGTTTTCGTCCATTTTTTTTTACGTTTTTGTCAATCTTTTTACTTGTTAGTCCCCATTTTTTACGTTTTCGTCCGCTTTTTAACATTTTCGTCCCCATTTTTTTTACGTTTTCATCTGCTTTTTTACGTTTTAGTCCGTTTTTTTACATTTTCGTCCGTTTTTTTATTTTTTCGTCCGTTTTTTTACGTTTTTGTTGATCTTTTTATGATTAGATAAGTATACTTAAAGAAAATTTGACATTTAATAAAAATGTTTCTGTGTCAATTTTAAATTACGATTTTGACCCCTTTCTGGTCTGAATCATCAAAAGTGTAAAACACAAAAGTTGTCCGGAATGATGTTTTACATCAAGACTCGCGAGATTTTAACCAAAAAAATGCACAACAAGGACTATTTACTACCAAAACATAAGCCACTTTTTACCAAATTCATAACTTATAAACTTATAAACTCTTGTAAATTTTGTACTTGTGTAAATCATTAAACTTATTTGAAAAAACGGACAAATATGGTAAAAATTGACAAAACGGCAGAAAATATATGAAAATTTGGCTTAAGTTTTGGTAGTAAATAGCCTTTGTTTTACATATTACAGGTTAAAATCTCATGAGACTTGATATAAAACATCATTCCGGACAACTTTCGTGTTTTACACTTTTGATGATTCGGACCAGAAAGGGGTCAAAATCGTGATTTAAAATCGACACAGAAATATTTTTATTAAATGTCAAATTTTCTTTTAAGTATACTTAGCTAATCATAAAAAGATCGACAAAAACGTAAAAAACGGACGAAAACGTAAAAAAAAATAGACGAAAATGTAAAAAAAGCGTACTAAAATGTAAAAAGCAGGTTAAAACGTAAAAAAATGTGGACGAAAATGTTAAAAAGCGGACGAAAACGTAAAAAAACAGATGAAAACGTAAAAAAATGGGGACTATAAAGTAAAAAGATTGACAAAACGTTAAAAAAATGGACGAAAACGTTAAAAAATGGACGAGCAAGTAATAAATTTGGACGAAAACGTAAAAAGATCGACAAAAAGGTAAAAAAAATGAACGAAAACTTTAAAAAAACCGACGAGAACGTTAAAAAATGGACGAAAACGTAAAAAGAATGACAACGGTGCAAAATATAAACGGAGGGACTAACGGTGCAAAAAATGAGGACTAACGGTGCAAAAAATATTAACGAAGCACTAACGGTGCAAATAACTTAACGGATAAACTAACGGCCATCCAATTTAGGGACTAAAAGGGTGACAAGTTTCCAAAATTAGGGATGTCTAGTGTACTTATTTTGACTTAGGGACTAAACTTGCAATTCGTGTAAACCACACGGACCATCCGTGTAATTTTGTCCAACTTTTAAGTAGTTTTAGAGGTGGTTCATTGTCATAATTCAAAATGATTTTCTTTGATAGGATGTTAGCAATTATGTTTGATTTGTTTTTGTGTACATATATACTATGTATGCTCAGATGAGTCAGGATGATTTGAGATTTACAATTAAAGTGATCAAGATCTCCTCGATACAAATGCGTCTGTTACAAAATATCCTTTAGAGTAAAATACATCGTTGGTCCCTAAACTTTCCACGAAACATCGCCATGCACCTTAACTTTTTAAAAATGCCTCCGTGCGTCCCTCCTCAAGTTTTTTGAGGTCGATTGCGTCCCTTGACCCATTTTCCATTAGTCAACGTCTGTTATTTCCCCCCATGTGCCTTGCACATGAGGGCAAAATGGTCATTTCATCGTTTTGGTTACTTATGTTTGTGGTACAACTTTATGGACGAACGGTGTATTTAATCAAAAAGTTTTACCATCAATACCACCACCTTCTCTTTATCTCTTTTTCCTGCTTCTCTCTCTAACTTTCTGCTTCTCTCTCTAAAATTAACATCATCATCATTTTTAAATCTTGTAAACCATTCCACTAAAAACATAAACTTAATCAAACAAAAATCTTCATTCATCATTTTTATACCCACACACAATATAAAAACCCACAAAATTTTTTGGGATGATCCATAGATGCGGCAACCAACACACAGTACTTGATCCATATCAACCAAACTAATCATGTTATTCATTTGTCGATAAAAAAGTTACAAAATTACAGTATTAGACAACGAAAGAAGTTGAAAATTTCAATCTAAATTTAGTCACTACAAACTTGAATGCATTTGTCACCTTTTTCACTCTATAAAAATACACAGATTTACAATAATTCGTTGATTAATAATTGACTATCTGCTGGTTTCTTGGAAAAAACGACAAGTCTATCTCATCGTGTTGTTGCTATGAGTTTTGCTGCGAGTACCAAAGCTTCTTCTTGCAGAATAAAATCTTTTCCTTATCGTTACCATCTTCAGTAGCTTCTATATTGCAATTGCTGCGAGTACCAAAGCTTCTTCTTGCAGAATAAAATCTTTTCCTTATCGTTACCATCTTCAGTAGCTTCTACATTGCAATCCCATCTCAGCCCCTTAGCAATAGTCGCAACCGCATATTCAACTTGTGAGGTGTCGAAGGAAAGCACAACGACATCTGAATTTGTATTCTGCACACTGTCAAGAATTTGAGGGGCAAATACCATTTTTAGCCTGGCATAGTTCAAACAACGGAAATATTAGAAAAAAACACAATACCACTACTCTTCTATTCTTCTAAATGATCTCTTTATTTTGTTTTGAAACAATGTTAACAAAAATAATGAATTTGAGATACTAGTCAAAAAGAATCATCCTAAGTAACTATGTATGACAACTTAAAAAAAATCATGAATCACTATTGTCTAGTACAAGTACCAACTACCAAGTAGTAACTGCTCAGCAGAAGAAGATTGAGCTGCGTGTATTCTTATGCAACTTGGGCATTTGGGCGAAACCAACAGAATCAGCACCACCACTATGACTAGATGTAACATCCGACATGTCATCAAACTTGATAAATTGCGCCATCTGCCCTGCTACTATAGCTACATTCTCATATTAGCAACTTAAAAGAGATACTAGGCGAAGGCCTCATCCCGCCATACAATCCAACCATTCCTCTTGAAATGACGAGCTTGAGAAGGACAACATTTCCAAAGCTACTCAGACAATACTATACCTTTTTGAGAATTAAGATATAGACTGTGAGAAATAGCTATGGCATCATCCTAAACAAGACATCATCTATCCTCCATATGATGAGCCCAAGTGTCTGGACGTACTACATTTCCTTCAAGAAACTATCCCAACTGCATTAATATATGTTGCTTCCTCTACACATTAGATGCAGTGTTGAAGCTCTATTAGGCATCATCTAAACAACTTGAGACATCCAATGGGCATTCATTACACCATCACTGGAAACCTACTTTATGATTATTGACTACATAGTCAAATGAACCATAGCAGATTACTATAATTAGTACAGCACCCCTAGAATATATAAAAACCTAAGTAATTATTTACATAACAAAAATCTACGCATTTACGGACAAAAATTCTTATGGCTTAACCCAACATGATCAGTACCAAAAAAATTACACATTTTGACCCATAACCAATCAGCCGGAGCGACCCATTTTGCCAATAGAAAATTTTGTCATATATAAGATATTGCAACTTTCATGGGATGTAAAGTACTGCTAAACTCCAATGGTCGTATTATGGGAAAAAAAATGTTACCTTAAACCACTGCAGTTCCCGCTGCATTTGTAATGCTGCTCTAGAAACAAGATTGAGTTTGTGTCGAGGTGCTAACCTTCCCGCAAGGTGCAAGAGATTATTATTGTGGGAGTCTTTAAGAGTCTTGTGAAAATGTTTATGGTCACTCATTTGATATGTCAAATTGTAAACCTTTTCGCATCTATGAATTATGGCCAATTGGATCAGGAAATAACCACTTATATCACTGTACCAAATTGCTTGTGGAAATGCATCAGCAATTTCCTGAACAACCTCATAAGCACCATTGCTTGCTGCCTCGATAATGGGATTAGCATAATGGACACTATTTGATTGGAGATTCAGAGCGCTGATTTCTTGGCATAGAAATTTCGCGAGTGCAAACCTGAATTGTAGAAGTTCATCTTCCCATGTTTCCTATTTGAGTCTAGATTCTCCCACTTCAAAGGAACGTCTGCCACAAGGAACAAAAGGTACACGATTTATTTATTTTGACCATAACATTTGTTATTTTAAAGGTCTCACTAACTTGAAATGAAAAGACGTAAATTTGAAATTCATTGAAACGGGGTGAAGGAGAAATGGTGTAAATAATTCGATGTAGATGGCCTCCTCTTGTGAATATAGTAGAATAATGTTTAGTTTGTTAACAAAACAGAAGATAATTCATTTTCACCATTTAGCATACTTATAACTGTTGTAAGTTATTTATCCGCACATCAAATAAATGACACCAACAATCACATCTAGAGGTGGCACAACGGTTAATTGTAAAGGGTCAAAGTGGGTAATTTCGAAACAGGTTGGTTTGACTCGAGTCACCCCAATGAACTTTTTGTCCAAAAAAATTGTGGTGTGTTACCATATTTGAATAAAATAAAATCAATCCATTCACAAGCAAAAGGAGAGAAAGTGCCTCGTTATTTTTCTTTACTTAACCCATTAGCAATACAACATAGTGAGTGTCAAAGTTAATACTCCATATCAATTCATTCTTAAGCACAAGGGGAGAATTGCCATAACTAGTCACAACGTTGTTTTTCCTAATATAACACTATAAAACAAAACGAAATAGAACCTTACATTTATAGATCGACCTATCAATGAAATTCAGGCGGCATCCACTCTCAAAGGCATCAGCTTTTCTTGCTATAGCCAATTCAGGATAGCGAGTGCATAAATCAAGTGCTGTATCTGTCAAAAAAATAAATACCGAAAAACAATTTAACACTTTATACATGTCTACAATAACTTGTAACGGAAACATGTAGCAGTGTAACTCACCGAAATATCCTGCAAATATAACATTAGATAGAAGCGTAACGCCCATGTTACCAGTGAATGCGCACGGAAACTGGTTGTCTTTCGTGACATCCAACAAATATAAAAATGTTTCTCTGTGCGAATTAATAAGAGCTCTATGGACTGGCAATAGCCCATCAACGTCCTCAGCATACAACAACATTGGGTTTCTATTCACCAAGATCTCCACAACTGCGGTGTTGCCAACAACAGCTGCGATATGAAGATGTGTGTATTTTTCTGAAGTAATTGGATTTGGGGGTCATCAAGTGAAATTGGATTTGGGGTTAGGGTTAGGGTGGTTGTGATACAGAGAAATGAGAGTAAGAGGATGGAGGAAATGAAGAAAAGGGTATAGGATAACTTTACATATGGGCAAAATAGTCCTTTAACATAAATAACGGGATTTGATGAGATATAATGAGGCGTTGACTAACGGAAAACGGGTCAAGGGACGCAATCGGCCTAAAAAAACTTGAGGAGGGACGCATGACGACGAAAATCCAAACTTTGGACTCCCTGTGATGCTTTTGGGAAAGTTTAGGGACCAACGGTGTATTTTTGTCTATCCTTTATTATATATTAAAAGTTATTCAATATTCATATATACTTGCGTATATAATTATGTGATCAGCTTTGCATTTTAAATTTCATTCCAACTGCAACAAAACTAGTTATATAATGGTAAAAGAATACGGCTAATGGTTTAAGAAATTTCAAGTCTTATTGGGTTGACTCGATAACCCGATAAGATAAATAATTTAACTGAACCCGACCCGATAACAATATCGGGTTATCGGGTCAAATTAACCCGATAAGCATTTTCAACTCGATTAGACCCGACCCTATTGATGCGCGTGGATTGCAACACGCACTATGTTTTACCTCTCGAGGGATCTCGAGAAGCTTGCAATCCCCACCAGGCAGTGTACCTGACCGATGTAGTATAGTGTAGTGGCAAGTACCGGAGGATTGATCGTTCTCTCGCAGGGAATAGTGTTCGTTAGGCTAAAGGCTACTCTAATCTAGGTCTAAGGGTGGAGGAAGATTCTTTTTGTATTTTTATATTTTTATGAAAGCAGGTAAAATCTCTGGTTTTGGAGGAGAAGGCGGAATTAGTTGCTAGTCAACTAACCCAAGTTATCTACTTTTATTCTACTTATATTTTTGTATTTTTGGTTTTGAGAAAATCAGTGGTGGAGAGTAGTGTTTACTTAGATTTCATTACTCCCTAACTATCTTTTACCATGTAATTAGTATGTTGAGTTTGCGTGGATGACGGGTGTATTCCTAACAAGTCGTAGGGAGTGCGTTCAATTCCCTAACTCTATAAGTTCCTACCTCACTCTATGACGATACGTCAAGCATCCTATCATGAGCTCACCGATAGCAACCTATGCATGAAATACTACCTTAAAATCGATAACGCACATACGATTCACGTTTCTAAAGACGTTCAAGCTTGTTACCGTATAGGAGGTTAGCCAGTTTTCTCTAGTCTAACGTAGATGAAACATTCACCCAAACACAATCACAACATACACATCACATGATAATCAATAGTTAGGTTTCATTAGATCTAAGCAAACACAAAGTAAATTAGCCTAGCATGTTGAAAGAAAGACAAGCACAAGCATATATCACACAACACATAGACATATTGTATGAATAAAGACTTATCTTGGATTAAACATGCAAGTTAGAGGGGTTAGGATACCCTCTAAGGTCTGTAATACACGTACTAGGGTTTAACCCTAAAGTTCTCCACTCCAAAATTCTTTTTAAAATAAGAAAAAACGTTCTATATATATAGAAAACGCGGGCTGACGGCGTCAGCCCAATAGGTGACGTCGTCAGCTCGGCGATTAGGGTTTCCTGACGGCCTTGATTGACGTGGTCATAATTGCTGGTTCCAGATCTGACGGCCTTGGTTGACGGCGTCACAATTTACACTACGAACTCTCTGGATCGTCACGAGTCTTTTTTCCACTTCTGGACTTCACTTGTTCCTGACGGCGTCACTTAGTAGAGTGTGACGGCGTCACCTTCAGTAATCTTCAAGGTCTTTTGAGTTTTTGTTGTTTTCCGCACTTTTTCACTCCGAAAACGCCCGAAAATGCTTCTTTTGTGATTTTCCCTTCAAAAGTACCTAAAATGAGAAAAGAAACGACTTTGGGTGAAATCCAAACCAAAAACATACGACTTAGGACTCAAAATGACCCCTAAAAACGTAACATTTTTCGTCTCATCACCTATAAGCCTTATTGGGTTCGGCTTCTGTCGGGTTAACCCGACCCTATTGACACCCCTAGTTTTAAATGAGGAGGCTTTTTCTAAATGTTAGGGTTTTGCCAAAATCCAATCTTTTTAGTTTTGCTAGAGTTGGTCCTTGGTTTTCAAATAGCTAATGACAATCCTTTCAAATTACGTGTTTCAACGAACTTGATGTTAACCTTAAATCTCCAACACGAGTTTCTTTCAATAGAATTTTTAAGTCATTTCAAAGCTTTTTTGTCCAGGGTGAGTACAAACAAACAACAAATAACTTGACCTTATACCTATATGATATGTGTAAATGGCCTCATATTTTTTGGCTATGTTATATGTAAGTAGATTTCTATCAGGCAACTATTTGTTCATGTGTGAAAATGTATAGAAAACTAAAATATTACCGTTTCTCAAAAAGTAAGAATTTAAAGATAAAATTAACTTAAGAGTTACGATCAAGTGAGAAGTAAAATTAAAAATAAGAAATGTGAGAAGAAACTATAATCACACATTTCAGATGGAACAATATATGCATCTCTTCTAAATTTTTGTCTTCTTATTGAAGTGTACGCGTGGCTATAAATATTTGCTAGACGAATACTCGCGGAAAGTGACGGTGTATTTCGGCAAATTATTATACATGCGAACTTATGGTTGCGGTGTGAACCCTAATGCAACAATTATGAGTTCAAGTTGTAGTCATTACGATAAAAAAAAGTCTATGGGCAATAAACGAAAAATGATAAAAATTAGAGGACCAAACAATATTTAAACTATTAATTTAGTAAGGAATTTTATTACCACTTTTAATTAAAGGGTATTTTGGGTATATTACTTTTTAAGAGATTTTATCCGGCCTTTATAAGTAGTATTGATATTTCAAATTTATATACTACCTCCGTCCCATATTAAATATCCAGGTTTGATTTTTCAAGTATTTCTTTATCAACTTTGACCTTAAATATTTTTGCGTGTGTTATATAGTATTTGATAAAAATTATACGTAATGAAAATACATTTAAAGCTTAAAATCCATTCACATATTTTGTATCAAATATTATATTACACAAACATAAATATTTAAAGTCAAAGTTGAGAAAGAAAGACTTTAAAAAGTCAAAAATATTTCGCCATGGTACCTATCGCTCTAATAATATTTTTATAGTTAGTAAATCAATCGATATGTAAAAAAATTGGTTTCACGAAAATGGTGATTCGAATTTAGTTTGACGGATCAAATTAAAACAGCTCAAAAATTACATGTTTTATTCAAATTTAGTTTGTGTCAACCCTTATTACAAATAAAATGATTTTCCAATAACAAATAATTATTGGGTTCTAGTTTAGTATTTGTCTGATTTTAAATATACAAATTATAAAATTTGAATGGTGGACTTAATTATATTTTATCCGTTGTTAAAGATATTTCAAAGAGAACGAAAAAGTGCGATGACTGATTCAACAAAAACACCAAATTAAAGGGCTATCTTGTAAAATACGTATTGGTAGTTGGTATGCATTATTGTTATTGCTAGCTTACTCTTCTTAACTACCTATAATGTAAAAATGGTCAAAGTGGAAAAGTGAAAAAGTGAAAAAAGTGAATTTTCAGTCAATACCCATAATGCCCTTGCAAAACCACAGCTTCTTGCGTACGCTTAAAACTACGCTCCCTCAATCACTCCAATTCAATTCTGCAATTAATGTCGAGATTCATCAAAATTAAATCAGTTTCAAATTAGTTTCTAAATCACCGATTCCAAAAAAATACAAAATTGATTCAATCGCTTTCAAAATCACCATGGATGATCCTGAATTCCCGATTCCAAAAAACATAAAAAGATTGAAACTTTTTGATTTTTAGGGTTTTGATTTTGCATATGTGAATTTGTTTGAGGTTTGGTGCTACAACGGTTTTGATTAATTTGCATAAGTGATGGTAATGGAAAAATGGTCGAATTGAAATTTTACCAAATGTTGAGGCAAACCGGTTTAGAGATGAAGGTGCCAAGAACCAAGTACCTATGAACCTTGGTAGCACCACACTTTTTTTTTGTTTTTTGTTTTTTTATTCAATATAAAGATGGAAATGTGATTACAAATTGATGTTAAAGATGCTAATGGTGTTCTAGGAAATGGGTATTTTTGATTTGGGATCACTTATATATTCTGCTGATAGGTTCTTTACCGCAACACGTATCTTGGCAGGGCAACCATACAAGGATTGTGGTTGCAGCCATGGCGACTGTTTGGTATCGGAAAGTGATTTTACATGGCGCGATAACTCACGCTCACAAATATGATTATAAAGTGTCATCACAAGCTGTGATTGCAGTTAGCATTGTTTTTAATAGATATAAATGATTTCGTGCTCGGTTGCGTGTTTCACTTAGCTGTGATGATCATTTAACTTATTAACTATGTCATCTTGCTGCGGACGTTGGGAGGATAGGGGGTGAGTCTTTAAATACCTAGAATGGGTTAACAAAAGTGAAAGCCAAATATGAGTGTTCACAATAGTACCACCAAAGCCATCGTATGTTTTTACAAACATAAAGATAAAGTAAACGACCTTACAAGATTCATATCTATATGACAGGCACACAGTTGCTGACGAAAGAAAACGACAGCTGTGAAGTGGTACCCGTGAAAATACCAGCCAAACATATTCAGCAACTCATTGTAAGTGATTTTCATATTCTTATACAATTGGTTTGTTGCACTTACGTTATAGTTTTACCGAAAGGGCTAAAAATATATGTTACAATGGGTTGAGTAATGGGTAAAGATGAGGCTTATCAGAGAAATGGCTAAAAAGATATGTTACATATCTAGGTAAAACGGGTTAATTGGCCAAAGCTAGAATTATAAGTTATTTATACTTGAACATATAAGAATATAGTTTTTGTAATCTCTAGAAAAAAAATATGGACATTGCAATACAATACTTTAACCTGTTTAGGCCTACACCCAACCCACATGTTATAATACCACCTGTATTTCTAACGTATCAAAATACTTTCATGTTTGAAGTAGTACAAGGCAGCTGGGTGGTCGTGAACGATGCACCATTGACCTTCCAAGCAACATTAGTGAGATCCGAGCAGGCCAAGATGTCAAAGTCACAACCGACACTGTAAAATCATTCACATGTACTGCCTGCTTTGATACTCAGGTACTTTTTACTTCAATTGTTTCAACACAAGTGTGTTTTTGGTGTGCTACTATTATTGATTATGCAGGGGATTAGAGTAATTGCATTCTTTTAAGTCAGTTCCTTATTAATCTGATGCTTCCATGATTCTTTTCTGAATTTGGGAGTGTTTGGGTAATTACGTTGTAAGGGTATATGGTGTGCATTGCTAAGAATTACAATTTCGGTGAACAAACATGTTGAAATTAGGGAAATTTTGGGTAAGATAATATATGATAATAGCTTATTAGCTTATGATATGTCAAAACACGTTGCAACATTGGATTGGCTTATCACAACTGATAAAATTGTGTTATACCCACCTACAAAAGAGGCAAAACTTTTAAATTTTGGCTTAAAACGAGAGTTTTTGCTAACTTTATATTCAGTGTTGAGGTGAACAGGCTGCAAAGAGATGGCGATTGAGGAAGCAAATGCTCTATTTTCAATGGTGATTTGGAATGATGTATTAAAAAGGATACTCATGCAATGAAGTAATCAGGAGATAGGTATAACACAATTTTTATAATACTTAATGTTTCGTGTTGGTTGTGTAGTTTATGCATAGTTAAGACTCAAGAGTCGAGCAATAGAAATTTACCTGCAAGTGTATGTTTCATATGATCAATTATTTTATGTTAGAAAGCCGAGAGGTAAGTGTATTGATAGTGTGTGTGTGTGTTAGTGGGTCGTTGAAATCGATATCCAAATGTTTCGCACTTTCAACAACAACTGCTTTGTTATCGCCTTGACAAGACTAAAACGCCTCAAGCGGATGTGATTGGATATGTTAGCTTATAAGCAACTGCTAATGCACTTTTGTAAAAGTGGTTAGAATAAGCAAATAGATCGATTAGCAGTTAGCACTTAATCAGTTATCAAAAACATATTTATTAATTTTTGTGCAGCAAATTTGTCATAGCGATTTGAATTGTTCATAATTATGGGATGTTTGTTATAGCGGATTTAGCCGGCTTAGAAGCTTATTTGAGTTTGGAAAAACCTATAACTCAATGTGTAACTGATGTATGTCGGTGTTTTATATACTAGAATGACTACATGATTTTTGGTTTGTGCTTTTCTTATATTTTGCGTGCCTTAGATTTTTTTACAACTATTTTTTGTTTCATGTTTAACAGGACACCTGATGCAAATCTGATTGTGAATCCACTGGATGAAAGCAATGCATAACAGCAAATTTATTTGGAATTGGTAAAACAAATAGTTAAACCTTGAATAGAACGACGATTGAAGTATCAATTAATACATATACAGCAAAGAGTGCAAGCTAGAGTTATTGCCATGGATGACTTAAATAATCCACAAGTTCAGTAGTTTTTTTTTTTTTTTTTTTTTTTTTTTTTTTTTTTTTTTTTTTAAGCTTAGTAATTCTTTTGATGCATATGTGTTGGTCTCTCATGTGAATTATAGGCACGTGTGAACAAAATGATATTAAGCGAGTTCTTCATCAGGGAAGTTGATTATGGGAGATGACTCGATCAGGTCATGCTGGCGGGGAACTATAGGTCACGTTGAATTTTTCAGGTATGACTATTGTTTCATTTTATGGTGCCATGCTTCTATAATCGATTAAATATATCTATTTTGACCTCATAGTATTCATATTAGTCAACACTTGATGCCAATTGTTGTTGCTACAAAATAGTTACTTTGTTAAAAAAAACAACTGTATATGGTTGAAGTCCTGGCTAATGAACACAAGAAGCACACCAGACCAATTAAAGATGGTTGGATACCCGTTCGGGATGAAGAATTTACTTTGCCTGTGTCTAAGTTGAGAAGGGAGATTCGAACCGTTCCGCTCCGTAACAAGAAAGATGATAACTTTGAACATTTGAAGCTTCTTATGAAGTTTTCTTTTGAATAAATACCAGTAACTATTTATCCCATTGGAGCTATTTAAATCTCACTGCAGCTACGCTGGCCAACATATGGTATGTCAAGAATTGATCAGTGTATGAAATAATGTAATACTCATTCATTTTCTAATCTTTTTACTCTATATTTCTTTCCATGCTCTTTTGAATTAAACATTGTCTCTTATCTATTGTAGTCCATGGCAATCATGGGTGATGGGTCGAAATAGTTATTTCAGTATTGCTACCTGGATAAAAAANGTGTTCACTCTTTGTTCCTATTAGTAAAATGCTTGGTTAAAAAACAAGATTATTGGTTACAAAAAAAAAGATGTTAACATAATTGCCAATTAAATGCATGCAGTATAAGTTTTTGTTTAGCTGGAAGTTTTGTTTTTATACTACCAATGTTTTAATATGTTATTTGACACATTTTAATAATTTTTCTTTAATTAGAATTATCGTATGTTAAAATTTTTTCACTTACATTTGAATTATTTTACGTTTTATGTATAAACGTAACACGAAATACTTAGCCATAACATCACAAGTATAACTGTTTGCCGCTAGAAATCCCGTTGCTATGCACGGGTACTCGTCTAGTATTATAAATACATGCATAAAACAACATTAAAAATGACACCAAACCACACTTGCAATACCATCATACTTTCTTTAAAACCTCTTACAAAAACCCCCATATCTTGTTAAGATCTCACATTTTTTTCAATCCATTCCAATTTCAAAATAAAGAGCCTCACCAATATTTCTAACCTTTCAACAAATATATCAATCTTTTCTTTCTCTCTAAATGGATGCCAGTTCTGAAACTGAAGTCACTGCTGGAGCTAGAAGGTGTGTACATTTATAAGATTATGTAGAGTTTTTAACGAGTTTTTTATTACACCATAATGATTTAAAAAGATAAATACATAAATGTTGTACTTCTAAATTTATTTACATATATAGCGTTTTGATCTCTTTCCTCTTGCACATAGAAAGCCCAACGTAATAACTTTTTATTTTCTTTTAACGATCAAAGTATCAAACCAAATAAGTCCGAGTATGTATTCATGAAATCTCGCTTGTTAAAATATACGAATATTGTTTCGAACATGATTCATATGGTAACGTTAGCAAAAACAAGTTGTGTGCAAACTTTCAAACCACCCAAACTAAACTAACTTTTGCCAATTCGATTCGTAAAATAATTCACCCAATATGATTCGAGAATAGGTAGAACCAAAGTTACTAGATTGACCGAGATGTTACACCCAAATCAACCTTTACGGCCTCTCAATTCACTACTTTTTAGACTGTTAATATATAGTGTTCGTTCAAGTTTTTAGTTCGCATGCTAACCATGTATGATGGTCTTTAAATATAAAATGACTTTTATCTTCTACTTAAAACCTCATAAATAACACCAAGCTGGAGATGTCATCATCCTAGAATAATCATCAAATAGCAAAGTTGTGACAATTATTTTTTAACAACTGGGAGTAAAGATTTGAAATTCTTTTGCATGCAAAAAAACACAAGGAATGGATGATTTTTTTGTTTCTAGATGTTGAATATATATCACCAAAAGTTTATCCCTCATCTATAATCTGTAATAGTTATATACATGTATACAATTAATATACATGCATGAAAACATAAAAGAAAATGGGAAGATACATCATATTGTATTTATTTTAAGAAGTACCACCTTTATGTATATATTTTTAAAATTACAATTATCTAACAAAAAACTCATTTTTGACCTGCCTCTAACTAAAATAACAACTTATTTAAAATTATGATTTGTTCAGGTGCCCCAAATTTCTTCAAGCGTCTGCGGTTATTCTGGCTGCTATCTTGACAAACATTGCTTTACAATTAGGGGTGTTCAAATATATCTATATTCAGATATCAGAAAAATTAATTGGAATTGATTTCAAAATTGGGATAAATGAATTGTCACTTTAGAACTCATACATAAGTTTTACAAAAATTCAAAATATTTGGATACTTAATTTTCGGATGTTCGGAGACATAAAACCATTATCCGAAACATTAGATATCTGAAATTCCTAGATCATATTTTCATTTTAGGCCTTCAAAAGACATGCCATGACTTTGGTTACACTATAGTTCACTTTGTAATTTATTGTTAATGTTATTCCATGTTCCGATCCATGTTCATTTTTACGTGTTGGAGTTAAAAGCTTATAAGCATATTTCATTTCTCAAAAACTCGTATTTATCTAGGTTTTAATCAATTAGTACATTTTAATTCCTTTGTTTATATTTGTAGACATATGATAATTACTAAGACATTATTAGTTATTACAATGAAACCATGCATTCATTAATATTTATTTGGGGAATATTGATTTAAGTAAATATTAATTTGAGACTTGGTTACCAAATTTTAAAATATAGTATATAGCCATAGTTTATACATGTTAATTGCATGTAAAGTTTTATTTATCTGTGATAGGATTGCTGTTGAAATTCGATCTTGTGTGCCTTGCTCTTTAAGACTCTTTTTTTAGATTAGTTTATTGGTCATCATGAATTTGGTTAGCTTTTATTTAGCTTATAACTTACTTTATATGTTGTTGATTAGGTTACTTGTAGATATGAATTCCTCCCTAGTTCTAGCTGTTGCCATGCTTTTTTGGATACTAACACTTCACGATTTGACATCGACGAAAGGCAATCTTGAAGGTGGCTTTTTTCTTAAATTATTTTTCAGTTCTATTTTGCTTACTAGTTAAGTAGGGGTTTAATACACAATTTTTATAATATATACATATCCAATACCATTATTTGAAACTTTAGTTACTTATACATACATTTGTAGGCCTTTATAAAAATTATTGATCTACACTATTGTTTCGGTAACAAATCCATAAATTTAAAAAGTGATACCCTACTAGTAAATCAGAAAAGCATTTTTGTGAAGTTTAAAAGTACTAAGGCTTTTCCTAATAAGCTTTAAATGAACGCAACTTTCAATAATTGTATGCTTATCAAAATAAAATAATTTATTGTACATTTTTTATATTTAATAAAATAGCTTATTTTAGCTAGTGATACATACATTTGTAAGTCTTTATAAAAGTTATTTTTAAACTATTGTTTAGCTAACAAATCCGTAAGTTTGGAAAGTGATACCCTACTAGTAAATCAGAAAACTACTTTTGAAAAGTTTAAAAGTATTGTTAGGAATACGTTTTTCTTATTGAAGATTCGGTCACCCCAAGTATTGTTAAGCATAATGTAGCTCGTAGTATTTAATATATTAGTTAGAACGTAGTTTAGCATTAGTTAGTATTCGTGGTGTCGGGTCAGGTCTTTTACCCTCTGTCAGCCCGCTCCACACCCTAGTAGAGGCATTCATCCACCTTGTAAGTATAAATAGCCCTTCCCACACAAGGGAAGGGTTGGACCTTTTCACTTAGTAATGATATGCTCTTGTTCTTTCTCTCTCTAAAAGGCTCCCTACATCTTTCTTTCTCTCTCTAACTTCTTACTTAGTTTCATCTCATATTCGAACCATAATCACAAAGACCACACGAGTTTATGTTTTAGTGTATCCTACAATTGGTATCAAGAGCCATGGTTTCATCTTAGGGCCTTGGATTCACGGATTTTGGTTGGTTTTTGTGGTTGTTCTTGGTTAGAATAGTTTTTCTTGAATAACACCTTGGTTTGATCTTTATAGTGTAATATGATGTGTTATGGTTGTACTTTCGTGCTTAGTAGTGTTATAGTTACATAGTTCTTGAGTTGGAATAGTCATATCCGTCATTGGTGTGGTGGTGTGAAGATTTCTAGGCGTTTTTCATCTTAGCGATTAAGTCTTCTGTTGGGTGTTCATGGTAGCGATTAAGTACGACTGGATAGCGATTAAGTGTTAGAGATTAAGTGGGATTACTATATTTGGACAATCAGACAAATCGCTAGATAGCGACTGGTTTGGATTTTTCTGAATAGCGATTAGTACTGTCTGTCTTCTTGTGGTTAGCGATTAACTAAACACCAGCGATTAGCTTTCTAGCAATTAGCTGTGTTTAGTGATTAGATCTGTTCAGCGATTATCTCTCATCAGCGATTAAGTCCATATTAGCGTTTAACTAAATTCAGCGATTAGCTTTTTAGCGATTGGCTGTATTTAGCGATTACCTCTTTCAACGATTAACTTTGGGTCAGCGATTACTTTGGGTCAGCGATTAACTCTGGGTCAGCGATTAACTTTGGGCCTGCGATTATCTTTGGATAGCGATTAGTTTCCTCTTCAGCGATTAACTTTTGGAATTGTGGTGGTTTTAGCGATTTGCTCAGTTTGAGATTACTTTGATTTGTTGGCTACTTGTGTTCCGGGAATCGTTGTAACTTAAGTCATTTCGATTAATTTGAGTGTGATTTGACGTTGTGAGTTAATTCTTACGGCTTGACTTATCACAATCGAATATATTGGTACTTGACTTGTCTCGACTTGATTCTCAACACAAATTGTGACTTATTTATGCTCTCATTCTAAGTCTATTTCGCCTACTACGTCTTTCGGTTTTCTCTGGTGACTTTAGTAAAATCCCGGGAAAGAATAGATTTCTCGGTTTAAGTCTCGAGTTGTAAAATCCCGTTTAAGACTACACTATGACAACTACGGCTTCAATTGATGACATCCAAGCTGCTGGGTCCGATACTCGACCTCCTATGCTCGACAGAATAGACTATGAGTTATGGTCCCAAAGAATACGTTTGTATTGTCAAGGCAAGGAAAATGGGGAGAACATTCTGAGATCGATTGACGAAGGACCATTTCAAATGGGTACTACCAGAGATGTTATCTCAACTAGTGAAGATGGAACTGTCACCTTTGGAATTGACAGACCTCGTACTTACAATGATCTTAACGAAGCTGAAAAGAAACGCTATGATGCTGATATCCGAGCTTCCAACATTGTGATACAAGGGTTACCCAAGGACATCTACAAGCTCATTAACTTCAACACTGAGGCCAAAACCGTTTGGGACAATGTCAAAATGCTGCTTGCTGGTTAAGAACTTACTAAAGAAGATCGTGAGTCTCAGTTGTATGATGAATTCGAGCACTTCAAGATGAATCCCGGTGAAAACATCACTGACTACTATGTCAGATTCTACAAGCTTGTGAATGACATGAGAATGATCAGAATGACAATGCCCACCATCCAACTCAACTCAAAGTTTGTTAACAACATGTCACCAGAATGGGATCGGTTTGTCACAGCTGTGAAGCTAAACAAAGGACTCAGAAACACCAACTATGAACAACTCTATGCTTACCTGCAACAACATGAGAAGCATGCTATGTATGATCGTCAGCTGAGAGAAAAGTTCAATCCCTCAAATGACCCTCTCGCTCTCATCTACAGTGTTCAGGGACTCAACCAATCCTCAATTGATTCAATCAGTCACCCTACTGCACAAGCAACACATAATCAGTCCTCCAACATCACCACACCCATTTGTGCAAGATCTTAATGATCTTCCACCTAGATCAACAAATCCACCACCTTTAGAAAATGAAAAACCAAGCCCATTGTTTGACCACAATGAGAATTTTGATCAACCTCCATCACCTAAACCGTTGTTGTTTCACCCTATTTTCAAAGACATCCATGGTCCTCTTTATGGAGAACCAAACTTTGAAAATCATGATCACCCTAGCCCACCACATTCACAACCTCAAATCTTTGAGTCTTTTCTTCCTTCTTATGACGAAATTCAAAGAATGGTTGAAAACCACCTTCATCAAGCAATGGACTTGCAAACCACATTGCTTGAATCCATTTCAAACCCATCCTCCAACCAAGAAACCAAAACCAACCAACCACCACCATCATCACCAAATGATCCATTTCCACCCACTCATCACCATGCTAGCTCACAATGTGAGCACATGGTCAAAATAGGTGAAAGCATCAAAACCATGCTTCACCAATTTCAAAATGAGACCCGCTTCGCCATACAACACATCCTAAAACGTTTGGATGCTCTTTCCCATCCAAACAATCCCTAGACCTCTTTTGGAGGCCTTTTGCCCCATTTAGGATGTGTTCAAGTCATCTACTTATAGAAGTAGGACTTTTATTTTTATTCTTGGTTATTTTACTTTTTATTTTTCTTTTGAAGTAGGGATATAATTTCATTTCTTGTCTTTTGACTTTTTGTAAGTCATAATTTTACATGAAATGATCTTTTCTACTATTGGTTGATCATATATGAGTTGTGATTGTGGATGATTATTTCTCATTATATGTGGTGAATGGATGCTTGTTTATGCTTGTAATCACCAACTAACCATTTTTTTGTAGGTTCCAAATCCATGACTTCTTCCTTGATACTCTGAGTTAGGGGAGTAATATTCAAGGGGGAGCGTGAGAATTGCAACTAACCGTTTTCATTGTAGGTTCAAAATCCATGTTTCCCTACTCGGCACTCCTACTAGGGGGAGTATCGACCAAGGGGGAGCATATAGATAAGTTCCGCTACGCTACTCTTCTTTATGTTTCGACAAAAAGGGGGAGAAATATATATAAACTTAGTAACTTAAAATGACTTTCATCAATTAAGTAAAACAAGTTTGATATAACATTTTTTTTAAGCTTTAACACTAAAATTTGTGAGTTACTTAAAAACAAAGTTTATGTTTTGTCATCAACAAAAAGGGGGATATTGTTAATACAAATATCCCTTAAAAACGTTATTTATATTTTACGATCTTTCCTAAGTTTTGTTAATGACAAAGTGTAAACTTT
>LBNU01004601.1:13246-29073 GCA_014162995.1 Artemisia annua | reverse complement strand
ATTGTAAAACACGATTACAAATAATTTTAGTAGATGATGAGTTTTTCAATAACTTTCACATTATTACTACGAATGCTTTCGTAGTTATATATTTTTGATAGTTTTAAGTAATTAATTCCTAAAATAAAAGTGAAAGTAACTTTTTAAATTAGGATTTCAAGGAAAAATAGTGAAGTACAAGAAATGTAGAGTTGACATATTATAGTCGTGGTCGAAAGAATTGGATGTACACGAATAACTTTCTACGAAGTTAATTTATTAAAATAGGATAGTTATTAAATAAACTATTATTTAAAATATAAGACATGAATTTTTAAGAAATGTCACACATAGAAGCTTCGATGATTATACAAAGTTGGACCGAAGATTACAATGGAAACTTCAGAAAGAATGGGAAATACTTCAGAGCAATCATGAATCAAGTGGTGAGGATAGTTACCACCATATTGAAGATGTTGAGGATGACGTGCAAGAATCGATTAAAGAAAGTGATAACAAACTCAAGAACGGACTTGAGGACTTTCTGGTTTGTAATCAAGAGTCTAACTTTGTTAACGAGAAAATTGAATCACTCAAGAAACGAAAATGTGAACTTCTCGGGATACCATATCAAGAGCCTCAATCATTTACTGCTGAAAAATTTGAGCTAATTAAGTACTCCTTCGGACCGTCGGAAGAATATGCAGCTATCAAGATTACCGAATTCAATGAGGTTACCCGAACCGAAGAGAATGTTACACATCTCTATTACAACATATTTCGAATTAAGGAAGAAGGATGGCACGTGACAAGAACAAAATACGAGCTGAACGTGAGTCTCACTTGAAGACTCTGGAATAAAGACAAGTGCTAACCGAGAGACAACCCGGAACTTTTATCTTATTTTTCTGTTTGAGTCGAGTCTGTCAGACCTGCAGAAGATGCGGTGCATCTCCATCATGGAATGCGGCGTATCATCTGCACTGGTCATATCTTTTTATTTTTCTGCATTTTTTTTATTTTTAGACTTTAAAACATTCTGTCAGTTTATTTAATGCGGCGCATCTCTGGTTAAGGATACGGCACATCTTTTATTCTGATTCGTATTAATTCCAGGCTCGATACGGCGCATCCTCTTCCATAGGATGCGGCGTATCGACTGACCTGATGATTTTCAATTTTTAATTTTTTTTAGGTTTTATTTTCTAACTACTAATGTATTATGCAAGTTTGAACCTTCTTAACTCAGGTGTGTTAAAGCCTAGGTGGTATTATAGATTCCTGCACTTTCTTTGGAAACATCATTCATGAAGCTTAAATGTTCTCATCCACAAGCAAGTTGATTTTTGCTCATAAACGCAATGGAGGATCATTCCGAGCAAATATCAGGGAAGTTTTTCCATTCTAATTCTTTTATTTTCCAATTTTTAACCTTTGACACAAACAACGAGGACGTTGTTTAACTTAAGTGGGGGGATGGAGAATTAGAACGCTTACTTGTCCTAAACTTTTCAAAATATGCTTAAAATACGCTTAATATATCAAAATTTAAAATTTTTTTAGCATGTTTTTGTTTAAGTCTAAATTACATAACCGCACACATAACCTTATTTCTTCCAAAAAGCAAAACTTTAGTGTGCCGGTGACTAGTAAACTTTAGAACTTGGCTTGTATACTATTCGAGACCACCACATTGGTTACTTACCCCGTATAAACCTGATGAGTGTGTAAATACTCATCATTTTTGTAACATTTGAACTGCTAAAACATCCAAAAACACCCAATAATGCATCAAAATAGTGAAAATATCACAAAAGTGTGTTTTATATGTTTTAGATGCAAAAAGATCAAAAACAGATGAAAAACGACCAAAGTTTGCATAATTGGCAGTTTCAGTCCCTCAACTATCAAGAATTGACAAAACTAGTCCCTAAGAATTCATTTTCAATAAAAAGTCACCAAAGGTCCTTTTGAAATCACAAATAATCATATTTAGTCCTTTGGTGGCAAGTTTGCAAAAATAACACAAATGGTCCTTCAAGTTTCAAAACTGGCAGAAATGGCCCCTGAGCAAAATATTTTGAATGAAAAAGTCATTTATGGTCCTTGGAAAGTAAAAGTTATCACAAATGGTCCTTGGAATAAGAATGTGGTAAAATTTACAAGTTTGGTCCCTGAAGATTCACAATTGGCAGATTTAGTCTCTGGAGGTGTAAAAATAGAAATTATCACTTGTGGTCCTTGGATTATTCAACATTGGCAAGAAAAACCCTTGTGAATACTTTGGAAGAAATAATAACCCAAAACTAATAACCCAAAATGGACTCCCTTTTTACTATAAACCCAAAACAAATAATAACCCAAAAATAAACACAACCCATCCCACTTCCTTTGGCCCATCACCCTTTGCTGGCCCAATCACCACAACCAGCCCATTTCCCCCCTTTATAGCAAAACGGGGTCAAACCCCAAGTCAAACCCAGAAACCACTCACACCCTTCTTCCCTCCCAAACCAAAACCAGAACCCACTATCCCAATACTACCTTATCCTCTGCCACCACTTGCCCACTACCACCCATCACTTCCCACTGCCCAAACCCACCACCTCTGTCCACCATCATATCCCACCATCCCCCAATTGTTATAAATTAGTGCAAATTGCTCCTTCCTTTTGGCGCCAAAAACAGTTTAAACGGCTAGGATCAATTCAAAGGATCCAATGGATGAGATTGAAGCTGGGAAAGCTCAAGTGGACCCCCCAAGACCCTAGAAGCCCTTATAAAAGAAGAAAGAAGCAAGAGAGAAGCTGTGTAGTTTTATAATAGTAGTTTTCATGTCGAATTAGTTAAATTATCAAATTTAGTTGTAATTTCAAGCTTTCAAGTATTGTAGCAAGTGTTTTAAGTGTAATTCAAACTCATTTGATATCAAATTCAGTATTTCTTTCCAAGTTCAGTTTATGCAAATTTTACCTTTGAAATTCTCAAGTTAGTATAATGTTGTTTGTAGCTGTTGCTTTGGACTTTTAGGATCATATAAGCTCCCATAAAGCTTCAATAAGCTTTTAGGAACCATAAAATTCAGTCTAGAGTTAAAAATCAAAAATACAAAAAAAGACAAAAAAAAATCAGTGAAAAAATAAAAATTTACAGGTTGAAGATTGTAGATTGCTGGAGCATGGTGTATTTTGGATGGCCATGGGTTAGTGGTTCTGTGGAGAACCTTTAGGTGTGGTGAATGGTCCTTGGTTACTTATTCCTCAGCTGGATGCTCTTGTAAGCTCTTTTTCATAATTTGGCAATTTCATTTTGGAATAAGTTACATGCTTCTGTTTATGTATTTTCATGTTTGTATGGTATATGTATGTTAGTTTAATGTGTTAAACCATATGCTTGTTCATTTAAATATATAGTTGCTAAATTCTTGGAATTCACAGTCAAACTAGCATAATAGGGTTTCATATGTATTATGCTGTTGTTGTTGATGTTTTGTGCTCTTATGGTCTCATGTTTTCATAATAAAATCATTGGAGTCAGTACCAAAGTTTTGATTTACAATTTGCTTCATCAATCACTTAAATAGTATTGAATAGGGTTGTTTGATTTGCTGAGTTTGTGTACTCAGAGGTCAATTGGATTAGTATTTTTAGTCTCTGCATGTTCATTTAGGTACTATTAGTTCAATTAAATCATAAAACCAGTACTTGTTCATGTGAAAGTCAAAATCAATTTCCAAATCCTATACAGTTTTACTGTCAAGATTTTTGAGCACCAAACTCATTTAATACAGTCCACAAGTTGTTTAACTAGAGTAATTAAGTCTTATTTTAGCTTAGTACATCATTTTCAGTAGCAAGGATTGGATTAAAACTCAACTTAGTCAAACTTGTGTACAATCTCAAAAAGTCAACAAATTCCTTAACTGTCAAACATGGCCAAATCTTTTGGATCTTGCACAGAGTTCATTATAGATTAAAAGTTGATAACTCTTGTTTTATGTTCTTTGGTTGCTTGTGAATCTGAATCAAAAAGAAAATTGAACTTTGAACATCAATTAGTCATAGTAATTTAAGCTCAAAGTCACCCTGTTGAGCTTTTAGTTGCCCTGCTCACAGTCTCACTACCCTTTTTCTAAAGCTTGCATAAATCTCATTAGTGAACATTAGCTTGTGTATCTTGGCTTTTTGTGAAGCTTATCCACTAGTCCATAAGTTCCAGTGCTTATTTTTCCTTTTCAAGCTTATTTTATAGGGCTGCTACTAGCTTTTAACTTTCACCATTTTGCTGTCTATACTGAGTACACAGTGTTTGAGCCAACTTCACAAGCTTCTTGTGAGCTTATTTGTAGGACCTAGGTTTTGATTCTAAGTTGTTTGGAGAGCTTATCAGGCCACCTTCTTAGATCACCCATCTCCTTGTACCTCTGGACACTACTGTGGGCCCCACACAAGGCTGTAGTTAGCCCCTAAGCCTGTTTTGGTTCTGTGATTTGGACTTTGCTTATTTGTGATCTGTGGCTTATCAGTGTGTCTCATCTCATTGTTTTTGCTTATTTCAAGTATGATTAGATTGTTTCTATCTAGTTTAGCTTCTGTGTTCATGTATGTAGCTTATTCATAGCTTTTGCATTATCAAAAATCCAATTTTCTTTGAAAAAGCAAACTTGTGGGAATTATAAGCACTCAAAGTGCTTATTTTTGAGTTTTGTAAAAAGTGTTTTCATAAAAGTTGCTTATTTTCATTGTTAAAACATCTGTCAAAAAGAAAATTTAAAAAATAATCACTTTTAAAAAAGTGATAGCTTCTATTTAAGCCATTTGGCTTATTGCTCAGCTTTTTCAAAAAGCAATTTTCATTTTTATAATTTTCATAAGTTCCTGTTCACTTGTAGTATTTATAATAATTTTCTTAGATTTTTATCTTTTCATTTAGCATTTATAATAATTAATATTAGTTAAATTAGTTTTAATAAAAAAACCAAAAAGAAAATCCTCTACTGTTTAATTTTAATCACTAGTACTTTTTTATATTTTTCTTAGGTTTCAAAATCTTTTGGAATTTTCAGAAAATAGTTTCATAATTATTACTGTTCATTTTCTATTATTCTAAATTAAATTAGTTGAAATAGTTTTTAATTATTAATTATGTAAATAATTAATAAAATAGTGTAATAATAGTTTTTATAAACTTTTTATAATTTTTTAAGGTTCCTGAATTAGTTAATTAGTTTTATAAAATATGTTATAATTTTCTAAGTCATTTTTAGTATTATTAGTAATTTAATTTATTTAATTAGTTAATTAACATCTAATTAGTAATTAATTAATATTAAATTCAGAAAAAGACAAAAATATTTATTTTCAATTTTTACATTTCTTTTAAGTTGTTTCAAAGGTTTTGAAATTAATTTTGCAATTTTCTAGGTTAAATTTGTAATCCTAATGATTTTTAGTTTAACTTTAATTAGTTTTTATTAACTTTTTAAATAGTTTTATTAAACAATTAGTATTTAAATATGAAAATAATAAAAAAAAAATAATTTTCTTTTTAATTTAATTTTCTTTTAATTTCAAGTTTGTAAAAGTTTCAATTTCACCCCCTGTAGTTTATTTTTGTGTAATTCTCACTTTTTCAGCACGCATTTACGTTTTTAGGATTATTTGTAATTTTGTGTTTGTTAATACTGTTTTATTATCATTCCAAGCAATAAGTAGTGTAAATCAATCAAAATCTTTATCTGGTTACTATTCCCAAGTCACCCATTCCCAAAACGTTTCAAAACACAATTTCAATCTCGCTGGGACATAACGACCTGGGGATACACTGTGCTTACACCAGATCATAAATTGATCTCTCCTCTCTCAGATTTGACTTGTTGACCATACCTGGTTAACTGGTTAGTTTGGGAGGAGTCAAATTTTGGCGCCGCTGCCGGGGAGGTTGTTGCGTGTTTTAAAAACGTTTAAGTTTAGTGGTTTTCAAAACCATCCTTGTACAAATCACATCACTTGTAAAATTTTTGTAAAATTCTTAATCATATCAGAAAAAGTCATTAACACTTTTCCTAAAGTGTTAACAACACCAAAAAAATCATAAACAACAAAACAAATCGTGAAGTTAAATTACTTCGTTTTCTTTAAGATTACAACCTATACAGGTGGAATACGGAAGTTCTGACATTAAATTGCGAACTGAAAAGAGATCCATTCTTCTCTTCCGCCACCCTGCGAGTAGTCTTAAAGGAACGATTTCGGTTAACGAATCGATTCCAAAAATAATTCTCAAGTTTTTTTACACACACCCGAAAAGCCAAAAACATTTGTTTTCTTGTTAATAATAATTACATAAAATATTACCACCGCAAATCAAGGCAGAATACAACCCAACTGGATGTATGACCATTAATAAGTTCCCAAACATAAGATTAAAACTTTCCATTGTACTCTTGTGAATTGGTGTACCTTTTTTAAAGAAGCCATTCACATTGTGGTTATTGGTTTAAATTCACTGTCGTTTTGCCTCGGTCTTGTTTTACTTGTGATTGTTTTTACAAAATGTTTCTTAAAAACTCCAAAAATATTCACCTTTACCCTCTTCCCCTTTTGATTCTTTATCCCTTACCCTCTGTAACTATTTGATTCTTTCTATGTCTTATTCTCACCATCTTGGTTGTCAATGGTGTGGTGGTCCTTATAATGGTGGAAATTGCCCCAGTTGTGGCATAGTAGAATCAGGAAATGGGTCTGTCTATAACCAGAATCCCTATTCCTACCATGATACAACTGATTTATTCCACCAGCTCCCACATCATGAGGTTCAGACATACTCGTGTGAATATTGTGGAGGTCCTCATCAAGGATTTGAGTGTCAGCAGTTTTCTGGTAACACTCATAATTTTAATGACCAATATCCATATAATTCACCGAACCAGACTCAACAGTTTAACTGTTGTGAGTACTGTGGTGGTTCACACTACGGTTCTGATTGTTAGTCAGGAAACACGCTTGTCTATGAGCGGATTCCTGTTAACAATTATGACTCCAGTTTTAACCCAAACACATATGATTTACAGCTGCATCAGTTCAACTGTTGTGAGTACTGTGGAGGTCCACATTTCAGCTCTGATTGTCAAACAAGGAACCCATTTCCTTGTAACAATTATGACAACTCATATCAAAACCAACCTCCACAGTGCCAAATGATTCAAACAACTCCTCAATTCCCGCAAGACCTTTGTCTAGAGGCTTTTGAGATATTGAAAGAACTTAAGGAGGAGTTGGCTAATATTTCGCTTCGCCATGCTCCAAGTTCTTCTTGTGCGTATTGTGGGGGTCATCATGATGATGATCAATGTCAACCTTCCGGTTTTGACACATACACACCCCCACAATTTCCACTCATTCCAAATTCTCGTGGGAAAACTATGGCAGAATTACTTGCTGAAGAACGAGATTCTGGAAAAAGCATGGAAGAATTGCTGGCTGAGCAACGAGCAGCTAAAATACGTGCCAATCTTCGCAATGCTGCTCTATTTGATTACGATGATGACAGTGATGATGATGAAGATAACGTTGTTATTATTCAAAAAGATTCATCGAGTACATCAGTTGAAATCCCACCAATCCAAAAATCGTAGGGAGAAAAGAATATGACTGAATTACTAGCAGTAGNACTTGCTGAAGAACGAGATTCTGGGAAAAGCATGGAAGAATTGCTGGCTGAGCAACGAGCAGCTAAAATACGTGCCAATCTTCGCAATGCTGCTCTATTTGATTACGATGATGACAGTGATGATGATGAAGATAACGTTGTTATTATTCAAAAAGATTCATCGAGTACATCAGTTGAAATCCCACCAATCCAAAAATCGTAGGGAGAAAAGAATATGACTGAATTACTAGCAGTAGAACAAATGGAACTTGTAGAATCCATGACTGCTAGTCCTTCTCAACTCCCTCAGTCTACCATTATCACACCCGAGGTTCCCACTAACTCTCTAAACATGGGGGACGAGCATCTTGACACTGTTCCTGAAAAGGAATCGGACGAATTCATAAAGTCTAGTGTTTAGAACCTTGTTCCAATGCCAAGTGAGTCACAGGGAATTCTTGATCATGTGTGTGATATCCTTTCCCCTCCTAAAAATCCAAATGATCAAATGGAGATGTTCTCCGATTCTGATGAAGATTGTTCTTTATCTTGTGGAGACATTGAGTATGTAGAGGCATCACTGCCTCATTCTGATGTTGACCCTCTTCTTGAGGAGTTCACATATGAACTTACTCACATCAATCCATTTCCATTGGGAAGTGATGATGATCTAGTTGACCTTGAAGCCGATCTGGGAGAAATTGAACATCTTTTAAATTCTAATCCCAACATCGAGCTTAATACTTCACATGCTGATGAAAATTCTTTATCTTCAGGAGACATCAGTCATGTGAAAGGATTACCTTCTCAGCTAGTCAGCTTAGAAGAAGAGAATGATGAGACTGACACTGAAATCAAAGATGAAGCACTTTGTGCAACATTATTGAATGTCAGTCTCCTCATTTCTAAAATCGAGGCTTTCAAAAAGAAACCTATTTTATCTCCTATCCCCATTAAGGATAGTGACATTCCTTCCGATGATTCTATACCGGAATTTGAAGCTTTCCATTTTGATCATGTGGGAGAGAAGTTTAGTAGCAGTACCACTTCTCATTCTCATAATTCTCTCTCCGAATATGAATCATTTACATTCGAAGAGTTCTCCTGTGAACTCACTCACATCAATCCAGAATATGATTCATTCACCTTTGAGGAGTTCTCTGATGAACTTACTCATATCATATCTCCGCCGGAGTATGATCACTTCTACTTTGATCTTGACACACCCGGGATATGTCTTGATCAAACGAGCTTAAAAGATGAGATTCATGTAATCATGAATTCTCCTGTGGGTGATGATGAGTTAGTCAAGATTTTTATCAAGACTTTCTTTCTCTTCTTCACCTATCCCGTTGCTTCTCCTGTTCTTCACTCCTTCAGGAATGAAGACATTATCTTTGACCCCGGCATTCCCATTTACCATTATAGTAAGCCAGGGTCTCTCTGTATATCTCATCGGTGTGGAACTTTCACGTACTTCAATGTTTTTCCAAACATCTTGAATGAAAGTCCGATGGAGATTATCTCATCCACTTGCTTCCCCAAGAACCAATGAATTGGGGGTCGAGTCAAGCTAGCGACTCGGTAAACAAAAACAGTAGCATGCATATGGGGTTTTCACCCTAAGCGTGGGGGTATTACCCCTGCTATTGTATATATCAAAAAAAAAAAAAAAAAAAAAAAAAAAAAAAAAAAAAAAAAAAAAAAANTAGAAAAAAAAAAAAAGTCATCATCATCATTTTTAAAAGAAGTGATAGCTTCTATTTAAGAAGCTTTAGCTATTTAGCTCACTTTTCAAACTATGATGTTCCCACACTTGCCTCAATCCAAAATTTTTACGTTCAAAATGTCGGCATAATAGCCGGGCCTTTGAATATTGAGGACAATATTCAATTCTAGTGTGGGGGGGAAATTCTGGCGAATTTTGATCACATTTTTACCTTCTAAATGCCTTAATACCCCTATTTTGACCATTTTTTTTTCTTTTTTCTTTTATTTATTTATTATTATTATTATTATTATTATTATTTTCTGGTGTGAGTTCTTTGCACTAACACGACAAATGGTTATCAGTCCACCATGTCTCATCCACATAAGGTCTGGCTAATCCGAGAGCAAACGGCTCCCGGTAAAGATATCTCAAATCCGTTTATGGCTTGCAATTTGCCAAAAAATTGTATGGTATTCAGCTCACCATATCTTTGAATCGTGAAGAGTTGGCTAGTCCAGAAGCAAACGGCTTTTGGTAAAGACAAATCAAATCCGTTGACAGCTGGTGATTTGCTCAAAATCATATGGTTATCAGTGTACCATGGTTCTTACTTGAACTGAAACATTTGGCTACTCCAGAAGTAATGGCTTTTGGTAAAGAGACATCAAATCCATTAAGTTTTCCTAAAAGATTGCTAGGGACTAGCAATATCTTAGTGTGGGGGATTGATGAGTGTGTAAATACTCATCATTTTTGTAACATTTGAACTGCCAAAACATCCAAAAACACCCAATAATGCATCAAAATAGTGAAAATATCACAAAAGTGTGTTTTATATGTTTCAGATGCAAAAAGATCAAAAACAGATGAAAAACGACCAAAGTTTGCATAATTGGCAGTTTCAGTCCCTCAACTATCAAGAATTTACAAAACTAGTCCCTAAGAATTCATTTTCAATAAAAAGTCACCAAAGGTCCTTTTGAAATCACAAATAATCATATTTAGTCCTTTTGTGGCAAGTTTGCAAAAATTACACAAATGGTCCTTCAAGTTTCAAAACTGGCAGAAATGGCCCCTGAGCAAAATATTTTGAATGAAAAAGTCATTTATGGTCCTTGGAAAGTAAAATTTATCACAAATGGTCCTTTGAATAAGAATGTGGTGAAATTCACAAGTTTGGTCCCTAAAGTTTCACAATTGGCAGATTTAGTCCCTGGATGTGTAAAAATAGAAATTATCACTTGTGGTCCTTGGATTATTCAACATTGGCAAGAAAAACCCTTGTGAATACTTTGGAAGAATTACATTTTCAGCCCCTCCATTTTCAGATTTACAACTATGGTCCTTGTGATAATTCTACAAACCAAATGGACTCCCTTTTTACTATAAACCCAAAACAAATAATAACCCAAAAATAAACACAACCCATCCCACTTCCTTTGGCCCATCACCCTTTGCTGGCCCAATCACCACAACCAGCCCATTTCCCCAATTCATAGCAAAACGGGGTCAAACCCCAAGTCAAACCCAGAAACCACTCACCCCCTTCTTCCTTCCCAAACCAAAACCAGAACCCACTATCCCAATACTACCTTATTCTCTGCCACCACTTGCCCACTACCACCCATCACTTCCCACCGCCCAAACCCACCACCTCTGTCCACTATCATATCCCACCACCCCCAATTGTTATAAATTAGTGCAAATTGCTCCTTCCTTTTGGCGCTAAAAACAGTTTAAACGGCTAGGATCAATTCAAAGGATCCAATGGATGAGATTGAAGCTGGGAAAGCCCAAGTGGACCCCACAAGACCCTAGAAGCCCTTATAAAAGAAGAAAGAAGCAAGAGAGAAGCTGTGTAGTTTTATAATAGTAGTTTTCATGTCGAATTAGTTAAATTATCATATTTAGTTGTAATTTCAAGCTTTCAAGTATTGTAGTAAGTGTTTTAAGTGTAATTCAAACTCATTTTGATAATCAAATTCAGTATTTCTTTCCAAGTTCAGTTTATGCAAATTTTACCTTTGAAATTCTCAAGTTAGTATAATGTTGTTTTTAGCTGTTGCTTTGGACTTTTAGGATCATATAAGCTCCCATAAAGCTTCAATAAGCTTTTAGAAACCATAAAATTCAGTCTAGAGTTAAAAATCAAAAATACAAAAAAATACAAAAAAAATCAGTGAAAAAATAAAAATTTATAGGTTGAAGATTGTAGATTGCTGGAGCATGGTGTATTTTGGATGGCCATGGGTTAGTGGTTCTGTGGAGAACCTTTAGGTGTGGTGAATGGTCCTTGGTTACTTATTTCTCAGCTGGATGCTCTTGTAAACTCTTTTCCATAATTTGGCAATTTCATTTTGGAATAAGTTACATGCTTCTGTTTATGTATTTTCATGTTTGTATGGTATATGTTAGTTAGTTTAATGTGTTAAACCATATGCTTGTTCATTTAAATATATAGTTGCTAAATTCTTGGAATTCACAGTCACACTAGCATAATAGGGTTTCATATGTATTATGCTGTTGTTGTTGATGTTTTGTGCTCTTATGGTCTCATGTTTTCATAATAAAATCATTGGAGTCAGTACCAAAGTTTTGATTTACAATTTGCTTCATCAATCACTTAAATAGTATTGAATAGGGTTGTTTGATTTGCTGAGTTTGTGTACTCAGAGGTCAATTGGATTAGTATTTTTAGTCTCTGCATGTTCATTTAGGTACTATTAGTTCAATTAAATCATAAAACCAGTACTTGTTCATGTGAAAGTCAAAATCAATTTCCAAATCCTATACAGTTTTACTGTCAAGATTTTTGAGCACCAAACTCATTTAATACAGTCCACAAGTTGTTTAACTAGAGTAATTAAGTCTTATTTTAGCTTAGTACATCATTTTCAGTAGCAAGGATTGGATTAAAACTCAACTTAGTCAAACTTGTGTACAATCTCAAAAAGTCAACAAATTCCTTAACTGTCAAACATGGCCAAATCTTTTGGATCTTGCACAGAGTTCATTATAGATTAAAAGTTGATAACTCTTGTTTTATGTTCTTTGGTTGCTTGTGAATCTGAATCAAAAAGAAAATTGAACTTTGAACATCAATTAGTCATAGTAATTTAAGCTCAAAGTCACCCTGTTGAGCTTTTAGTTGCCCTGCTCACAGTCTCACTACCCTTTTTCTAAAGCTTGCATAAATCTCATTAGTGAACATTAGCTTGTGTATCTTGGCTTTTTGTGAAGCTTATCCACTAGTCCATAAGTTCCAGTGCTTATTTTTCCTTTTCAAGCTTATTTTATAGGGCTGCTACTAGCTTTTAACTTTCACCATTTTGCTGTCTATACTGAGTACACAGTGTTTGAGCCAACTTCACAAGCTTCTTGTGAGCTTATTTGTAGGACCTAGGTTTTGATTCTAAGTTGTTTGGAGAGCTTATCAGGCCACCTTCTTAGATCACCCATCTCCTTGTACCTCTGGACACTACTGTGGGCCCCACACAAGGCTGTAGTTAGCCCCTAAGCCTGTTTTGGTTCTGTGATTTGGACTTTGCTTATTTGTGATCTGTGGCTTATCAGTGTGTCTCATCTCATTGTTTTTGCTTATTTCAAGTATGATTAGATTGTTTCTATCTAGTTTAGCTTCTGTGTTCATGTATGTAGCTTATTCATAGCTTTTGCATTATCAAAAATCCAATTTTCTTTGAAAAAGCAAACTTGTGGGAATTATAAGCACTCAAAGTGCTTATTTTTGAGTTTTGTAAAAAGTGTTTTCATAAAAGTTGCTTATTTTCATTGTTAAAACATCTGTCAAAAAGAAAATTTAAAAAATAATCACTTTTAAAAAAGTGATAGCTTCTATTTAAGCCATTTGGCTTATTGCTCAGCTTTTTCAAAAAGCAATTTTCATTTTTATAATTTTCATAAGTTCCAGTTCACTTGTAGTATTTATAATAATTTTCTTAGATGTTTATCTTTTCATTTAGTATTTATAATAATTAATATTAGTTAAATTAGTTTTAATAAAAAAACCAAAAAGAAAATCCTCTACTGTTTAATTTTAATCACTAGTACTTTTTTATATCTTTCCTAGGTTTTATAAATCATTTAGAATTTTCAGAAAATAGTTTCATAATTATTACTATTCATTTTCTATTATTCTAAACTAAATTAGTTGAAATAATTTTTAATTAGTAATTAAGTAAATAATTAATGAAATAGTGTAATAATAGTTTTTATAAACTTTTTATAATTTTTAAGGTTCCTGAATTAGTTAATTAGTTTTATAAAATATTTTATAATTTTCTAAGTCATTTTTAGTACTATTAGTAATTTAATTTAGTTAATTAGTTAATTAATATCTAATTAGTAATTAATTAATATTAAATTCAGAAAAAGACAAAAATATTTATTTTCAATTTTTACATTTCTTTTAAGTTATTTTAAAGGTTTAGAAATTAATTTTGCAATTTTCTAGGTTAAATTTGTAATCCTAATCATTTTTAGTTTAACTTTAATTAGTTTTTATTAACTTTTTAAATAGTTTTATTAAACAATTAGTATTTAAATATGAAAATAATAAAAAAAAATAATTTTCTTTTTAATTTAATTTTCTTTTAATTTCAAGTTTGTAAAAGTTTCAATTTCTACCCCTGTAGTTTATTTTTGTGTAATTCTCACTTTTTCAGCACGCATTTACGTTTTTAGGATTATTTGTAATTTTGTGTTTGTTAATACTGTTTTATTATCATTCCAAGCAATGAGTAGTGTAAATCAATCAAAATCTTTATCTGGTTACTATTCCCATGTCACTCATTCCCAAAACGTTTCAAAACACAATTTCAATCTCGCTGGGACATAACGACCCGGGGATACACTGTGCTTACACCGGATCATAAATTGATCTCTCCTCTCTCAGATTTGACTTGTTGACCATACCTGGTTAACTGGTTAGTTTAGGAGGAGTCAAAACCCTCTTGTTTACTCTCACTTTTGGAGTAAGATACCCCTAGAAAAACCCTCAGAGCCATTCCTTTCGTTTCTTATACCTTTGTTAAAAATGTTTCATTACACCCTTACACCTTAGCCTACCCTGTAGATTAAAATCCGTGGTTAGTTATTTTAGGCAAAGCGTGTTTCCTTACATTACCTGTGTTCGCGTGCGTAATTCATTATCTTTGGTTAGGTCGGGAAATTGCACAATGCAATTGGAGTGAAAGTATATATTGTATATTTTTAGTTTATTTTTCGTATGTTTACTACTTTCACTATTACAATTATTTCTGAAAGTTATGAAAAGTATGGAAAAATTATCCGGAAAAACCGTGATGGAAAAAGTTGTGAAATTTTACACATCGAAAAAAAAATTGAAAAAATAGAAAAGAAAAAGAAAGAAAAGAAGTTGGAAGTTTGTTTAACCAACTTATGTAAAGTTATGTATTAAGTGGTAGATATCACCACTATTTGTTGTTGTATTTTACTTATGGATTGAATGGGAGTTGGCCGTTATGGGAACGCCAACTAAGGATTATTCTTTGTTTAAGATTTTATTGAGTATAAGTCGTGTCTACCTAAAGCGTGAGTTACATGAGTCAAAACCGTGAGTTATTCAATTATATGAGTCTTATTCATGGGATGGTTGGGAAAGTAATTAACCACACTTAGGATTTTAATTTATTTGTTTGTTTATTTTTTATTTTTCACCAATTTATATCCTAAATGTTATCCCTACCCAACCGTATTGTTATATTCGTTGTAAGCTTTCGAGCATCCGGATATGATGATGGCTAAGTAAGAATGTTAAATGTATGAATAAGGTAGTGACCATCCGAGTATTAGATTAATTGATTAACGCGCTAGCGATCTAGTGTGTGACTTGGTGACCATCTGTTAGGCAAATAACGCGCCAGCGATCCGAGAAGTGCACTAGTGAGCATCCGTTAGTTGAAGCGTCGAAGACTCGCGCTAGCGATCTACTAAATTTATGCAGGAGATGTTTAAACGAAGATACGTTTAACCCTTAAGCCTCAAAACCCTTTTTACCGCTTTAGACTTGTTACTCCTTAGCTTTAGTGGGGGAGATGTGTATACTTGTCAAGCTTATGATAGAATATTCGTCACAACTAAGCAACTAAACGATTTAGAATTGTTTTATATTGAAAAATTATTTTGTTTCTAACTCGTTAAGTGTTTGGTTGTGTGATTATGATAAGACGAATACATGCATTAAGTATAAAAATCAATCCTAATACTTTTTAGGATACATTTTCATAAGTAAAATCTAAGGTTTACTTGGGGTGTTAGGATCATAGTTTTCAACTATTCTGCAAGTCTCGGTCATTTCAATAAATGTAATAGGTTGCTAGTATTATCACTTTTATTTACGTTTTAGCTTAATACTCGTATGGTTATAAGACGAGTCCAATAAGTGTCCAATGGGCCTTGAAAGCCCACGACATAGAAGATAGGGAAGGAAGGGAGTGTTGCCCTATCC
>LBNU01004600.1:0-38494 GCA_014162995.1 Artemisia annua | reverse complement strand
TAGGTTTTATAATTTTTAGTCGTTTTTATGTTTATAAAAAACGATAACTTCTAAAAGAAGGTTCTTCAAAACACAATACTCAATAATCTAATGACTTAATCTTATCAACCGCTCCCCGGCAGCGGCGCCATAAATTTGATCGTTGCGATCTAGCAAGCAAGCTTGTAAACCATGGATCGTTGTCCCAACGAGGGTTGGAATTGATCTTGTCACTCGAGTCGTGAGTTATGTGAAGTGAATAGTTTTAAAAGATGTGATTTGGTTTTAGTTAAACTACGAAAACTTGTTTAAATCTTAAATAAAATAAAGCACGAGATTGAAAGACATAAGTTGACCGATAAAAGAAAACATAAAACTAAGTAATAATTATAAGAAATGAAATGAAAAGGAAATTAAGAAAATGTTTTTGAGTTTTAGATTTAATTAACAAAAGAAGAATTAAACTAAAAATATGATAAAAGATTTAACGTACTAAAAATTTTAACGTACTAAAAACAATGACTAATTAGAAAAGAAGGTTAACTAAGTTATAATAAAACTAAAAAGACATTAAGAAATTTCGACGGAGTGTCGTTAAGATAGTAAAGAAATAAAACCTCACTCGTTATGATGATGAGGTAAAGGAGCCAAGCTCGGCTTAATAACTACAACGACACGACACTAAAAAGAAACTAAGACTCGAAAACTAAAAATTAAACTCACACGCTAAGACTCCATACTCGCTATCTATTATAAATGATACTCGCAAAGGAAAATGTAAAGTTCATACTCGCAAAAGATAAATCAAACTCGCAAGAATAGAGCTCCTTACTCGCAAAGAAAGAGGTTGCCAAGTTGATACTCGCAACGAAATAAATTGCTTACTCGCAATATAAATGATACTCGCAAAGGAAGCTCTATACTCGCTAACTATCATAAACCAAACTCGCAAGACCTTCGAAAGCTACCATACTCGCAATAGACAATCTCATACTCGCAAAAAAATTTAGAAAACTTTAATACTCGCAAGACCACATAACCATACTCGCTAATACCTAAACTCAATCTACCAAACTCGCAAAAACCTAATTTAGAACCTGTAAACTTTTTTTAACGTGACTAATATTATAGAACTTGATAATTACTTATGTAAACTTAATGAAAAGCTAGTGTTAGATACCAAATAAGTTGCTAATAAGCCACGACTCAAATTACAAGCCCTTACCCATTTCACAAGCCATACGAATACAAAACCATGGAAAGGTGGTAGAAATTATTAAAAGCTTTTGTAAGATTACTAAGATGACAACTAAATAAGCTCAATAAGATTGAAAGATGTAAAAGAAAGATTAAGAAGAAGAGACAAAATAAGCTAGGAAAGGTTTAAGACATGAAAATAATAACTTGCATAAAAAGAAAACTTACACTAAGACAAAATTAAAAACTAAGACTATCCCAAAAACTAACTAGAGCAAATGAAGGCTAGGGGTGCTATTTAAGGGAGCCAAGGAGGCTTTCCTTTTTACATTGTGTGCACTTAGCCCCCTAGTCTTTTACATTTCATGAATACTAAGCGTAAACTTAAGATACAAAGCTACTAAACTTTCTAAAAAATGTAACTTAAGTCCTTGTAACTTGAGGTGATGTGTTGACGAGCTTTCCAAAAGGTCTTCAAAAGCTTAAAAGTGATTACTTGCTCGGATTTGGAAAGTTTAACTTCATAATCATCTTTGAACTTTGATTGAGCGTCTCTTTTATTTTCTTGAGCCTTTGAGAAATAATTTGTCTTCACGGGCTTTTCTTACGTATATTTCATCTTTTGCTTGACTTTAGAACTCTTTTCCACATCTCGTGCTCGTTTTAGGCTTTTAGGTTGCTTTTCATGTTGTTTTTGCAATATCCTCACCTGCACAGTCATAAACATAAAAACACGATATCTTTGGCTTTGAACGTTAGTTTTTGTGTAACACCNAATATGCTTTAAGATATTTGAAAATCTTCTTCACTGCAGTCAAGTGTGATTCTTTGGGAGTGACCTGAAACCTTGCACAGGCACATACTTCAAACATAATGTCTGGCCTTGATGATGTGAGATACATCAAAGAACCAATCATAGATCTGTACATATGTACATCAACTGCTTCTCCACTGTTCTCTTTTAGAAGCAGATGTGTACCTTTGTCTGCAGGTGTGCTAGAGGACTTTGCATCAGTGAATTTGAACTTCCTAAGTATCTCAGCCACATATTCTTCTTGATTAATGAAGATTCCATCTGGCCTTTGTTGTACTTGAAGTCCCAAAAAGAATGTGAGTTCACCCATAGAACTCATCTTGAACTCATCTTTCATAAGCTTCTCAAAATCTTTGCACATCTCTGGCTTTGTTGAGCCAAAAATAATATCATCAACATAAACTTGAACCAGCAAGATATCATTTTTGTCTTTATTCATGAACAAAGTTTGATAAATTCTACCTCTATGAAACCCATTATCCAAAAGATAAGTAGCTAGGGTCTCATACCATTTCCTTGGTGCCTGATGCAATCCATACAATGCTTTAACTACCCTGTATACTTTGTTAGGATGTTCAGGGTCTTCAAAGCCTAGAGGTTGTGAAACATATACCTCCTCATCAATTTGCCCATATAGAAAAGCACTTTTTACATCCATTTGATAGACTGTGAAGCCCATAAAGGATGCATAGGCTAGAAAAAGTCTAATTGCTTCTATTCTTGCAACTAGGGCAAATACCTCTTCATAATCAATACCCTCCTCCTGAGTGTATCCTTGTACAACAAGCCTAGCCTTGTTTCTTATGACAATTCCTCTTTCATCTCTCTTGTTTCTAAACACCCATTTGGTACCAATTACTTTCATGCCTTTAGGTAAATCACAAAGCACCCAAACCTTCTGAATTTTGAACTGAAGCAACTCTTCTTGCATTGCTTCTACCCAGCTTTCATCTTCAAGTGCCTTGAATACATTCTTTGGTTCCATTTGAGACAGAAAACACATGAACAGACATTCATTCTTGCCTTCATGATTCTTAGATTCATAAATTTCACTGATAAATCCATAAATGTCAGCTATCTTTGACTGTCTTCTAGTCTTCACAGGTGAATTTACATCCCCTATCACATTTTCAAGAGGATGTGATTTATGAACTGTGGTATGGGGAGTTTGAGGAATTTCAATCTCAGTAGGCATATTTGTTATTTCAATATCATTGGCTAGTGCTTCCTGAGTAGCTGGAGTTGTATTTTCCACATCTGGTGTAGCAGTGGAAACTTCTGGACTATCAGTGGAAACTTCTGGTCTAGCAGTGGAAACTTCTGGTCTAGCAGTGAAATCTGTATTTCCACTGCTTTCAGAATTTTTAGTGCTCACATTGCTATCACCTTCTTTTCCAGCATCATTGGAAGGTTGAGCATCTCCAGTATTTGGAACAAAATCATTATCTGCATAGTCCCAAATTGGCAAAATAAATTCATCTTGATCATCCTCTTGATCCTTGCTTGGTTCATCATCATCAACAAACTCTTCTAAACCTGCAAAATCATTAGTAGATGTACCTGTAGAGATAGGCACATAGTTCATAGTATGGGTTAGAGTATCAAGATCAAACAACTTTTCTGGACCAGTTCCTTCAACATTAGCCTTGTTTTCTAGGAACTCAACATGCAGATTTTCTTCAATCTTTTGGGTCCTTAAGTTAAATACTCTAAAGGCTTTACTAACCATAGAATACCCAACAAAGTACCCTTCATCTGCTTTCTCATCAAATTTACCCAGATGATCTATGGTATTGAGAATAATGACATGACATCCAAATGGTCTCATGAAATCTAGAATAGGTGGTCTACCTCTAAATCACTCATAAGGTGTCTTGTTCTTTGTTTTCACTACTAAAACCCTGTTTTGCACATAACAAGCAGTGTTAACTGCTTCAACCCAAAATGTGATTGGCAATTTTGAATATGCCAACATGGTTCTATCAGCCTCTATTAGTGTCCTATTTCTCCTCTCAGCTACACCATTTTGTTGAGGAGTTCTAGCTACACTAAATTCTCTTTTAATACCTTTATCTTTGCAAAAATCAACCATAACTCTATTCTAAAACACTGTCCCATTGTCACACCTAATGATTTTAACTTTCATATCATTTTGGTTTTCTACTTCAGTTATAAAGGTCTTAAGGATGCCAGTTGTCTCATCCTTAGTTCTAAGAAAGAAAACCCATGTAAACCTACTAAAATCATCAGTCACAACAAAACAATACTTCTTAAGATTTATGCTACTCACAGATGTAGGACCAAACAAGTCCATATGCAACATACAAAGTGGGTGAGCAATAGAGTTAAACAATTTTGACCTGCAAGAAGCTCTGTGTTGTTTGCCTTTGAGACAAGCAACACAGGTTTGATCATTTTCAAATCTTTTCTAAGGCAAGCCTCTTACCAAACCATCTTTAACAATCTTATTAATGGTTTTGAAATTAATATGACCAAGTCTTCTATGTCATAGCATGGATTCATCCACTGTGGCCTTTGCAATAAAGCAAGCATGATCATCTTTAGCAACAATGTTATTCATATCAAAGCTATATAAGTTGCCTTTTCTAGGAATTTTAAGCAGAATCTGACTTTCATCAGGCATCTTAAAATCCTTAGAAAGAACAAAACACATATCTTCAATAAAAAGAACATTGTTTTTCATGCCACACATCTGTGACACACTAAAGAGATTATACTTAAGCTCTTTTACATAGTACACAGATTCAAAATCCAAGTTACCAGTTTTAATGACACCTTTACCAGTAACTTTACCATTAACTCCTCCTCCAAAGCTGACAGACTGTCCATCAAAATATTCAAAATTGGATAGATAGGACTTGTTGCCAGTCATGTGCCTTGAACATCCACTATCTGTATAGCCTTGATCTGATCTCTTGGTCTTGGGATATCCCTGCACATAAAATAAAGGAGTTAGTTTCCTTTGGAGACCCAAGCCATGATTGACTTGGATCTGCCTCGTGTATCAATATAGTTAAATCTATCAAAGGTCATTGATACACCATTGGGATTGATTGTTGAGTTAATTCCTTTAGGTTTCCATTCCCAACGTGCTGAGGCCTTCACGGCATTTCCCATATTACCCCTGTTCTTGTTTACAACACCAGCAGTGGAAACTTTTGACTATGCAGTGAAAACTACTGGTTTAACTTTTGGTACCCACTATTGGTTTTGATTAACCTTTTTATTATAAAAGGTCATTTTCCCTGTTTGTGCATGTTTAACAAAAGTTGTTTTAGGTTTTGCACTTGAAACAGGTGATTTGGGGTGAGCAGTGTTAACAGTTTTAGCAGTGGCAAAAGATTTAAGCCCATTTCTCAATAGAAATGCTCTTGGGATCATATTGCTGTGCGTATTAGGGTGTGATTTGTTTTGAAACCTGTTTGAATCCACCCTCTTTTTCCCAAAAACTTTCCTTCTCCTAACATGATAGTCACATTTAGCATGCAAATGTTCAAAGCTACCACAAATATGACATGCTTTATTGTTCATGACAAACTCACTACCTAGTTGTTGAGATTTTACATGATTCCAACTCCTCTGGTTACCCCTAGGAGTTGATGATTTGTGTCTATACATCTCTGCATACCTTATAGTTGGTCTAGGTTTGTTAACATGTTTCCTAGGTTCCTCTGTAATGGTATTAACAACCTGTGGGACAGAAGTCTCTACATCCTTTTTAACATTCTCATCTACTAAAGATGAGTCACTTGCACTTTCAAAAACATCAGATTCATGCTTAACCTTTTCCTCACTTTTCACAAATTTGACAGGACCATATTCAAGAATAGATTCCTGAAACTCTTCTAGACCTGTATGTGCTAAATATATGCCAGGGGGTGGTGGAACACCCCTTAGTGGTGGAGGAACTGAATTGTATCCTAAACCAGACTTAGCTTTGTTAGTGATTTGAGCTTCCCAAATTTTATCAATAGACTTATACTGATAATATAAGGTGTCAACAGATAAGTTAACATTTTCATTTGCCTTTCTAAGTCTTTCAAGCTCTTCTTTAAGTGCTTCATTTACTGTTATGTTATGATCTAACTCTCTTTTTAGAACAACCATATCATCCTTAAATTTTGTCTCATTTTCTCTATAATGCTCTAGTTGTTTTTCTAACACAGATATACCTCTTCTAAGATTTGAAACATTATAGTTAGCAGCAAACAACTCTGTTCTATGGTTTTCTACTGATTCATTTAGCCTTTCACATTCTCTAGAAGCCCTACATGTTTTAGAACAACTTTCAAAGTTTTGTACCTCAGAGCCAGAGAAGGCCATGAGAGCATGTTCTGTAGCAATAAAAGCAGCATCTGAAGATTCTTCCACTTCACCATCAGCCATGAAACTCCAATCATAGCTAATACCATCTATTGCCAGCATTGCCTTTGGTTCTTCCACAGTTGGTTCCTTCTTTTGCTTGTACCAAGTAGATCTATTATCCTGCTTCCTTGGTCTTCTACATTCTCTAGCAAAATGCCCCAACTTGTGACAGTTGTAACATTCCACTTTCTTCTTATCAAACCCTGCAGTTTCATTGCCATTGATGTTTATAGGCTTGCCAGTCTTTTTGAAGAATTTCTTAGCCATCATGCTGAGAAGTGCTATTTGCCACTTTATGTCCATCTCTTCTAAGTCATCATCATCAACTTGCTCTAAGTCTTCATGAGTTAATATTGAGCCATTAACTTGAGTTGAGATGAATGCATAAAAGGTAGGATCTCCAAGACCAGCAGCCTTCTTTTTAGAACCTGCAGTGGTAACTATAGCATTACTAGTGGAAACTGTAGAACTACCAGTGGCAATCTCTTTATCACTGTTATCTTCAGAATCATCATCAATAGAGGTTGACACCAGTGCCAAACTACTTGAGCCTGTATTGAGCTTCCCTGCCTTCTTCAATCTTTGTTCAATAAGTTTGAAGTTATTATAGAGATCATTGAGCTTCATAGTTTCAATCTCTGGTTTATTTTCCCAGACAGTGACATTTGTATGAAACTCAGAAGGCAAACTTCTTAGAAACTTCAGATTGAGGTCTTCCTTATCTATCTCAATTCCAAACACAGTTAGTTATGTTACAATCTTTTGGAGTTTGGTAAATATGCTGTCAAGAGATTCATTGCTTGAAGCAGAGAAATTTTCATAACTTTGCTTCAACAATGTCTTTTGTGTCTTTTTAGTAGCATCATTACCACCAAACACTGAGAAGATCTCTTCAAAAAGTTCTTTAGCAGTTTTGTGTTTGCTAAAGGCAATAATCTGGTCTTAAGGAAGAGTCATAAGTAATAAGCTTCTTGCCTTCATGTCATTCTTCTTCTGTGTTCTTTCATCACTAGTAGAAGGTGCAGAAACTGTGATTACTTCTTTGTCACCAACTTTCTCAGTTTTCTGAGTAGGTTTGAAAGAGTCACCAGTTAAGATGATCTCCCATAAAGCATAATCTTGAATGAGAAAGTATTACTCAATCATTGTCCTCCACATCTCAAACTCATTGAGTTTGAGCTTTGGAAGCCTTGGTGCAGAGTTGGACTGGTTGTTCTCCATCTCCATTGATTTGAGTGAATTGATTAAGCTAGTTATTTGGATCTTCTAAATCAAAGTATCAGAACCTGTCTCTGATACCACTTGATGGATCTAAACACACACCTTGTGTTAGAGTGATACTTTGAGTTATATTATTAAGCACACGGAATATACTTAACAATACTTAGAATATGGATTGTATGATATAATGTAAGTGAGAACAGTTGTATGTAAGTGACACAATGTTTAACCAAACTTATAGCTTCAATATATTGAATACGAGTGATCTGAATATCACTAGGGTTTACACCTTGAAGCTCTTAGAAAAACGTAATAAGAACTTTAACCTAGGACCTCCTTTTATAGGACAAGGAGTCCTTTACAAGATAAGTATAATGCTATCATAATAGAATATACACAAGATCTTTCCTATACTTATCTATACACGAATACATAACAGTTATCCTAATAGCAGTGGTAATAGTATGTACTAGTAGTGGTAATGTGTTTCCACTGCTAGTGCATTCTTCAGCAGTGGTTATCTTTATGCTTAGCCATGGTAACTGTTAGTGTAATTCCCAACATTTGTTTTATAACTTGTGAACATTGATATTATCCTAGATAAAGGTCTAACAACCTAGAGTTAAACGATCTAAGGAGTTGTTAAATAAACTTCACACAAAACAACAAGAGAATATCACAATATTATAAAGATGACTATAAACAAGCATAAATAAATGGATTACTTTGATATACCTGATTATTTTAAGTCGGAATTCTCGTTCTTGATCGTTTGTGGTAAATTTCCTCAATTTTTGCGTCTCAATGTAAGTAGCCAAATTCATGTCCATTTTTTCAAAAGCAAAATAATGGAACTTCTCATCATTCTCAACTAGAAAAAGCTTAACCACACGTTCAAGTCGACTAAACTTTTTGTATAGAAGTTCAACGTTTTCCTTTAAATCGTTTCTATTAATCGGTACTCGTTTTAAAAACACATCGATGTCACCAAGCATTCCATGAAATAACATATTCGCTCATTCTCGCCGGGTTCTTTATCCTCCACTGCAATCTTTTTAGGATAATGACGACGGATTTTTCTCCCGCCGTTTATTATACGGGTGAGAATCCCATCTTCAGGCAAATTGTACAAACCAAATTCATTGCAAAGGTATATCAATCGCTCAGTTGTGAAACAAAAGCTATAAAGTTTGACAAGTCAAAAATAGGGGTGAAAGCGAGTCGAGCCAACCCCGAGCCTGCCAGAGCTCTTGACCCGCTCAAATTGGGCTCAGGCTCGACTAACTTTGAAAACATGTTGAAGGAAATCAAGCTCAAATGAAAATTGGCTCGTTAATAACATTAGGCTCGAGCTCGTGTATTTTTCTTTTAAGATAATTTATAAATAGTTATACATGCAGACTATATATATACACATATATCACTAGGGCTCATTTAAGCTCACAAGCCTAGTCGATCTTTATATAAAAGGCTCGTGCTCGAGCTTGATCATTAAATGAGCTCAAATTTAGGCTCGAGCTCGGGCACGAGCTCATTTAGAATTGGCTCGTTCTAGCTTTTTACAAATCTGATCCTAAGTTTTTTATCAACGACTCAGCTCATTTCTACCCCTAGTCAAAAATAATAGAAGTCAAAAAATATGAGAGAAAAAATAACATAAAAAACCGTTTTATACCATTAATAAAGTGAGTATTATTGTATATAAGTTGTAAGGGGAAATGTTACATATACATATACAACTATAAATGTGCTTTGGATGTTGTGCTTAGCAAAATCATTCCACCTAGCTCCCTCAACAACACAAACTAACTCTGAGACTCTCCTAACATTGACTCTCCATCTAACGCTCGTACAGTTTATTGAGGCAACATTGACGAGATCTCCTAATGTTTTAATGATGACAAATAAAACTTCGAAACACATAAAATAACAAACGTTAGCCAAAATTCCCCAACATTCACATCTGCTCCTGACGCGCTGCCCACGCGTCAACGCGTGGGCGACGCGCCAGGGTTCTGTGAATGTCGGGACGAATTTTGAAAGTTGGCTTTCCCCTTACCCGACAAATGTGGATCTTTCAAGGCAGGTATGAATATGCTACATGCTTAATTGAGAACACTCGAAACGAGTTTTAAGATTAGAGAGATCCCACTTTTAAAATACCTGTTTTCGGGAAAACGCCAACTCATGTTTTCTACTCTCGCCTCTAGCCAAGGCTTTTCTAAACCTAGAGAGCTTATTTATTTCACGTAACATCAAGTGAAAGCATTCATAAGCTCATAGCCCGCGCTTACGACTTCTCTAATCACGTAACGGGTTTACTCCCTTATTGGTCAAACTAACTCAAAGGTCACTTTGCGTAAACGCATCCTTTCCCGCATGGGATATGCTTTACATCAAGGAAAAACACTTGGCTTGTTCGTATCAAGGTGATAGTTGAGTATGTCGAGTTGTGGAAAGTCACGAGTTATGAAATTATGGATTCTCGACGTTGAGTTACTTGAGATTATAAGTAACCTTTGATTTTCTCAACTCATAATCATAATTGTCTAAATCTTTTCTTCTTAATGACAATTTGATTATCTGTTAATCTTTCTCTTAATTAGCTTTCACATAAAACAAAAACTCCAATCCTCCCAAAATCCTTCCCAAATCTTATCCCCGACATCCCCTTAATATTCCCTTGCACCTCCTTACAAAAGTGTACCTTTCTCTCCTCACAAACTCCCACACAATATTCCTCCTTACAATATTCCCTTCACTTTATACATTTCCCATACACCTTCCTTATACACACACATACACTCTTTTCTACACACAAACATACTTTCACATACATACTCACATACACACACCTTTACATTCAAAATACACACACTTCACTCACATACCTCTCTTCACACACACAAGGCTCCGCATCTAATCAACCTTACATATTCCTTACACATTCTTACAAAAAGTGTACTATTGCTTCTTCACAAACTCCCACACAATATTCTCTTTTACAATATTCTCTTCACTTTATACATTCCCCATATACACTTTTCTATACACTCTTATTCACACACACTACTCACATACGTACTCTTCCATATACACACACAAGGCTCCCCATCTTATCACACCCTTACACCTCTTACATATTCCTTACAACCTTACACACATCACTTCCCCAACAACTTTATTTTCAAATTTACACACACTACTCACAACCATCTCATTCTCTACACACACTAGGCTCCCCATCACATCCGACTCTTACATATTCCCTTACACACATCTCTTCACTCTTACACAATCCAACTCATACCTTATATTCCTTACACACTTTTCATCCTAACCATTCATTTCTCTACAACACATCTCAACCATCCATTTCACCTTTCTCTCCAAGAAAAGGAATATGCTTTGGAATATTCTTTTCTCAACCCAACAACAGTTCATCTAACTCAACTATGGTTAGCTCTCTACACACCTATTCTCACCCAACCCTGGTTAATTCTTAACCACACCAAGGATGGAATATTCCCTTGGATATACCCTTTAACCTAACCATGGTTTATTCTCTACACATTCTTCTAACCTAACCATGGTGACTTCTTAACCCAACCTCTCACACTCTTACTTATAGAGGAATATCACATGGCATATTCTCTTCTCTATTATGCCATGTGAGGAATACCCATTCTACCCCTACCTAATTACGATTTCTACTCTTCTACCCTTGGTATTTGGTTTTCTCATAAACACTTCACAAAACATTTTTCAAATTCGCTATTTGAGTTGGTAAACCTTAGATTGATTAATGTTAAGGTTTAGTGTGAAGTACAATTGGGGGTTTAGCAAGGATAGGTATTTATAAGACTCAACACCCAAATCTTGGGAAAAATATAACAGAGTATCTGGCGCGTCACCCACGCGTTGACGCGTGGGCAACGTGCCGGGCTCGGTAAATTTTTCCCAAGTTTGGGTCTTGACCTATAAATACCCCCTTGCCTCTTGTATTCCTCACCCATTGCCATTATTCTTTCTCTTTACATTCTTTCTCTCTAATCTCTCTAATTCTATCTTGTGTTCTTAGTTAAACACACTAACATCTTTGAAAAAACACATCTCCTTGCAAGGGAAGAATCATAAGAACTTAATCCACTCTTGTGATTGCGTCGAGGGTCTTCTTATATTTACCCTTTCTACTACNTCTTAACCCAACCTCTCACACTCTTACTTATAGAGGAATATCACATGGCATATTCTCTTCTTTATTATGCCATGTGAGGAATACCCATTCTACCCCTACCTAATTACGATTTCTACTCTTCTACCCTTGGTATTTGGTTTTCTCATAAACACTTCACAAAACATTTTTCAAATTCGCTATTTGAGTTGGTAAACCTTAGATTGATTAATGTTAAGGTTTAGTGTGAAGTACAATTGGGGGTTTAGCAAGGATAGGTATTTATAAGACTCAACACCCAAATCTTGGGAAAAATATAATAGAGTATCTGGCGCGTCACCCACGCGTTGACGCGTGGGCAACGCGCCGGGCTCGGTAAATTTTTCCCAAGTTTGGGTCTTGACCTATAAATACCCCCTTGCCTCTTGTATTCCTCACCCATTGCCATTATTCTTTCTCTTTACATTCTTTCTCTCTAATCTCTCTAATTCTATCTTGTGTTCTTAGTTAAACACACTAACATCTTTGAAAAAACACATCTCCTTGCAAGGGAAGAATCATAAGAACTTAATCCACTCTTGTGATTACGTCGAGGGTCTTCTTATATTTACCCTTTCTACTACAATCGAGTCTCTAGGTTAGGTTAGGGCTTGGTTGAACAAACAATCTTTTATTCATTCAATTGTTTGGAAGGGAAGTCTTGTGTCTTGGTGACCAAGCCTAGATAATTGGGGATCTAGTTGGGGTTTGATACTTCCGGGTGGAAGTTTTGGTTGTGGTCTAGGTGACCAAGTGTAAGTCGAATCACAAGATTCTTTAGGGTGGTTTCCGAGGGCGGAATACCGTGGGAGTAACTCCTTCTTTGTGAGCATCGACATTGGTGAATATCGGTGGAGTGAATTGTAACGATTTGTAGTCCACCGAAAGGATTATACTAGTGGAATAGTATCGTGTCGTGGATTCGCAACTGGACGTACTGATGGTATAAACCCCCCATCCCAAACCAGTATATATCGTGGTGTCATTTACTCGCTTTATATACTCTTGGTTGTAAACTTGTGATTGTGTTCGTGGTTAACTTCTTATATAACCACTTGGTTGGCTTAAAGTTTTTAAACGTTCTAAAAGCCGAAGAAACCGTATTCACCCCCCCCCCCCCTCTACGGTTCTACAATTGATATCAGAGCGGGATACTCAAGTTTTCAAGCGTTAAAACCTTCTATTGAAGGCATTTTAAAGTGAAAAATTCTTTTCCAAAAGAGTTGAAATCCTTAAGTCAACTTTTGGAAAAGTAGAGTATTAGATCCATGGCTCAAGAGAACCTAATTATCTTTGGGGCGAATATGTTTGATCATGAAGATCTATGCAAGAAGAATCCGAAGATTCATTTTGAAGACACTTGGAGCTATAGCTATATTGAAGATAATGAAGAAAGAAAGGAATCGTATCCTATGGTGTTTGGTCCTCAAGAGGTACATCTAAAACCCTTTAGTTCTAGCAAAACATTAAATGCTAATGACTTACAAAATAATAATTTTGAACTCATAGAAATGAATAATGATTGGATTAAAGAGATAAAAGCTTTACTTAGAGAGAAACGTATTTTGCAACAAGAAACAAATAAAGTTGCTAATATAGCAAAGGAGCTTGAACTTGAAATTGAGACAATAAAAGTTGCAAAAAGTAAAGAGGTGGTTGAATCTTGCTTAAGTTGTGAAAAGCTTACACATGAGGTTGACTCTTTGGAAAACAACTTGTCAAACCTTCAAGATGAAGCTCTAAGTTTTCCAAAATTCAAAAAGAGTAGTGTCATTTTGGATAATATGTTGAGTCAACAAAAAATGTCCCAAGATAAAGAAGGTCTTGGATTTTTAAAAATTCATGAAACTACTCAAACGAGTCAAAGCAAACCAATCATGTTTGTAAAAGAAATTAAACATGCAAAGTAAAAATCTGTAATTCCTCAAACTTATTTTTCAAACACTCGCGGTACTCAAGCACCCATTGCAAATCATGAAACCATAAAACAATTTCACAAACCGGTTTCAAGTAATGGACTTGGTTACACTAAAACTCGAGTCAACCAAAGACCACTTCTACAAACACCTAACTTAAGACCTTCAAATTCATACAACCAAAGACGTCCATTTCAAAACAAACCTAAATTACACAAATGATCTACATTTCAAAAGAAAAAAAGTTCATTCAACAACAGGAGGTCCTCACTTCATCAACCATATAACTCATCTCAAAGGAGAGGCAACTCCTACCCAAACCAAAGATATTTTAGACCGAACATTTATCAAAACATTAGACCAAGTTTTCAACACCAAAGTAATTTTCAAAATAATCGTTGGTCTATGTTCTCAAGATATGGTCTTGAAACACTTAGTGTCCTAATTCAAGACCCAAGGATGTTCAACTTAGGAATGTTTTATACTAACCACATTGGACCCAACAAACATTGGGGACCAAGTTTTTTGAGTTATATGTTAGTTAGGTATAAGTGTGAACCGACCTATTTGATTGTTTAAAGTGGTTGCTCCAAGCACATGTTCGAAGTAGAAGATTGTTTTAGTGTACATAAGTAACTTTTGAGGAAAGGTCATCCGTTGTCTGAGCTTCAATGGTGGATCTTTATCTCGTAGTCATGAAACAAAAGTCATCCATTAAAATCGAGATAAGTTTTTCTTTATGCTTATGAATCTTTAAGTGCTTTATATGTTAGTTGTCAAAAAGGCTATGTGAACTTGTTTGATGCTAGGTAGCTTACTTTGTCATAACATGAAATTTAAGTGTTATTAAGAAAATTAAAGGCGATTAACATAAAGTGGGATTAAACTTGCACGCTATGTGCTTAGGAAATATATTTATGTGCTTGCGAAATTCATAACATGAACACATCATAATCTAAGAACCCTATTAAGCATTTCTAAACATAAAACAAGCTAACAAATACTAAGAAATAGGAAAACAATCTTTCTAATTAAAGTAAGATGTCTAGAAGTCTTTTGCAAAGTCCTTTAGGTGCTCTTAGAGCTTATGTGCTTATGTGATTAGGACTTATGTGAAGGCATGGAAGGAAATTTTAATACCTGATTTCCGAGATGAAAGATATCTATCAATTCATTATTCAAACATTAATTGATAATATCCTAGATTCTACATGCCAATACTATGTGTGATGGACAAGAATATTTGACACAATGTATTCTATTACGATTGTTAGAATTGAAAGTCACTTGTGTCAAATTACCAAGATTAGATAAAATTTTGGATCACAACTTACATTTGTGTTGAAGATTTTATATCTAACTCTACTTGCTCAATTTATATGGCATGGTTTGTGTTTTAGGGTAGAAAAGAAAAGATAAACATTTATGCAAACATACAAACTATTTACATAGTTGAAGAGAATTCCCGTGGATTGAATTTGGTATGGCTTTGCATAACAAACTAAAATACCCGATGAATAGACTTGATAAACTAAGTATTTCATCCGAAGTCTTAGAAACTTATTTTGTTAATGCAAGTGACAAATAAGGATTATCAAAGTCGACATACTACACAACAAACTATAAACCGGAGATATCATGCATTGTATGTTGACTTTCTATACATGTTTGATGGTTTATAGGATCTAGTTTGTGTATCTAATAATAAAATATACACTTTATTTCTATGCACAAACAACCACACTCTTGGGATGTCTTATATGAAAATACTTGCACTTGGTACATGCATGATAAGATGTAGGATCTATATTGTGTGAAAATAAAATCATTTAAATTCCAAGATGATGATCAAGGATACATATATACACAATCAACTATAATAGGAGGTATCATGCATGCATAATTATAGGAACCAACTTGTGTTTCTTGATAATCCAATTTCAACCAAAAACACCAATAAAGAATTGAGATTTTTTGAACTTAAAACAAAAGCAAGTTGTTTCAAATCAAGGGAAATAACAAACCAACAATTATACCATCAAACATCTAAAATGAAATATCACTTACCAAACTTTTAAGAACATCATCCTAGACTTCATGTGGATAGTTGCATGACATAATTGAGCGACTTTTGTGATAGATGAGTATATGCCTACTAGTGTTTGTATGTGACATTTGCTACTTATGATGGTATGCTTAGTTATATGTCATGCTCACTTGTCATAATGATTAATTGATGATAGGTTAGATACTATGTGGTTACATGCTCACTTGTTAATGTTATTAAGCAATAATATGGAAAATATGCGTGCACGAAAAACATGTTTTAAATAATACTTGCTTATGTGCTTGCCTACAAAGATATTTTCTACATGCTATATGCTTAGTAGTTGTATAAGAAATGTGCTTACATGAGAAATATGTTTTGATGCTATTTGCTTACATGCCTACTTGCCTTGATTTCAGGCTTTTTGCTAACATGCTAATTGCTTGCATAACTATTAATGATAGTATATCGTGAGCTCACAACACCAACATATTATTTCTAATTAGACATAATGTGCTTAATTGCATAATATGAATTTTTTTCACTATCCACTCATGATCGTTCGTTATGCATGCATCTTCAAATTTTAGGAAAATAAGTTTTAAAATGAGGTAATTGAAGGAAATGTGAATGGTGCACATCTTCATGTTTTTCTAGATCTAGGATAATCTAGGCATTCTAGATTGCACTTGATTTAGATGATATTAAGCTCTTAAAGCTTAATTCATGCGATTAGGAATTAAGTGAAAGGCATGAATGAGATTATAATTAATTTGTTTCCTAAGATAATAGATATGTTGTAGTTTTTGAGGTCACTATAACATCATAAAAGGGTTAACATTGAGCGGTTGTGTTAATTTAGGGGAGAGTAATATACAATGGTATTTACTTTCTTAGGAATCCCCTTATGCCATGACTTGTTATTTGGAAGTAACTTGTGTTTAGGTCATTCGTATAATTGGCATAATTAAGGTATTGAGTATGATTGCCTTGCGTATATACTTAATATGCCTTCTCTTGTTTTGAATTGGATTGTGTTAGAAAACATAGTATACAATCTAGACTTTTGGTTAGTCTTCTTACCTTTGGATTATTTATGATCATACTCACATTGTTGGTGAAAATATTGCACAAAACCTTTCAATAGAATGCACCTAAAGTTGAATTCATTTACAATTAGGATTTTGTGTAGATGTCACGAATTAAGTCTAGGCACACACGCAATTAAAAGTAATTAGATATCTATCGCACCTCACCTTGAAAATTTAGCCTTGCTTTGCTCTGGTAAAGTGTTTAAATGTGAAACTATGTGCTTTAATTTGAATATGCATTATGCTTACTTAAGTATGTGACATATTGATGCATGTTTGATAAATTTGTCCCATGAATAATTATATGATTATGTTGTGCATATAAGTGCTTGATTTTATTATGTGATATAGTGGCATGATTGGACTAACCCATGTTGAAAGTTTCCAAATGGTAACCTAACCCATTTTGGACCTTCCACATGTGAGAATTGTTTGGTTGTTGTGTGTTGTTTTATGTAGCTAGGCCACCACAAAGGTGAGGCTCTTGACCCATGGATCCCCGCCTTGGAACAAGGGGGAGCAACTATCCAGGGGGAGCTATGTTCAAGGGGAAGCACGTTCGGCTGCATGTACAAGCTACTTTATTTTATCCCACAGGCCCAAGTTCGAAACCTGGCTTGATTGGAAGTCCCGCCTTTTTGATTCGACAAAAGGGGGAGAAAGAAAGCTAGAGCGTGAAGACCAATTCAAGTTAAAGACTATGGCTTCACTAAATTACAAGGCAAGGTCAAGACGCAAGCTACATCAAAGGCGCGCTTTGTCTTTGCTAAGTCTTGTAATTTTATTTGCTTTCGGATTTTATTTGTCATCATCAAAAAGGGGGAGATTGTTGAGACATCATTGACGAGATCTCCTAATTTTTTAATGATGACAAATAAACCTTCGAAACACATAAAATAACAAACGTTAGCCAAAATTCCCCAACATTCACATCTGCTCCTGACGCGCTGCCCACACGTCAACGCGTGGGCGACGCGCCAGGGTTCTGTGAATGTCGGGACGAATTTTGAAAGTCGGCTTTCCCCTTACCCGAAAAATGTGGATCTTTCAAGGCAGGTATGAATATGCTATGTGCTTAATTGAGAACACTCGAAACGAGTTTTAAGATTAGAGAGATCCCACTTTTAAAATACCCGTTTTCGGGAAAACGCCAACTCATGTTTTCTAAATCTTGCCTCTAGCCAAGGCTTTTCTAAACCTAGGGAGCTTATTTATTTCACGTAACATCAAGTGAAAGCATTCATATGCTCATAGCCCGTGCTTACGTCTTCTCTAATCATGTAATGGGTTTACTCCCTTATTGGTCAAACTAAGTCAAAGGTCACTTTGCGTAAACGCATCCTTTCCTATATGGGATATGCTTTACATCAAGGCAAAACACTTGGCTTGTTCGTATCAAGGTGATAGTTGAGTACGTCGAGTTGTGGAAAGTCACGAGTTATGAAATTATGGATTCTCGACGTTGAGTTACTTGAGATTATAAGTAACCTTTGATTTTCTCAACTCATAATCATAATTGTCTAAATCTTTTCTTCTTAATGACAATTTGATTATCTGTTAATCTTTCTCTTAATTAGCTTTCACATAAAACAAAAACTCCAATCCTCCCAAAATCCTTCCCAAATCTTATCCCCGACATCCCCTTAATATTCCCTTACACCTCCTTACAAAAGTGTACCTTTGTCTCCTCACAAACTCCCACACAATATTCCTCCTTACAATTTCCCTTCACTTTATACATTTCCCATACACCTTCCTTATACACACACATACACTCTTTTCTACACACAAACATACTTTCACATACATACTCACATACACACACCTTTACATTCAAAATACACACACTTCACTCACATACCTCTCTTCACACACACAAGGCTCCCCATCTAATCAACCTTACATATTCCTTAAACATTCTTAAAAAAAGTGTACTTTTGCCTCTTCACAAACTCCCACACAATATTCTCTTTTACAATATTCTCTTCACTTTATACATTCCCCATATACACTTTTCTATACACTCTTATACACACATACTCTTCCATATACACACACAAGGCTCCCCATCTTATCACACCCTTACACCTCTTACATATTCCTTACAACCTTACACACATCACTTCCCCAACAACTTTATTTTCAAATTTACACACACTGCTCACAACCATCTCATTCTCTACACACACTAGGCTCCCCATCACATCCAACTCTTACATATTCCCTTACACACATCTCTTCACTCTTACACAATCCAACTCATACCTTATATTCCTTACACACTTTTCATCCTAACCATTCATTTCTCTACAACACATCTCAACCATCCATTTCACCTTTCTCTCTAAGAAAAGGAATATGCTTTGGAATATTCTTTTCTCAACCCAACCATGGTTCATCTAACTCAACTATGGTTAGCTCTCTACACACCCATTCTCACCCAACCATGGTTAATTCTTAACCACACCAAGGATGGAGTATTCCCTTGGATACACCCTTTAACCTAACCATGGTTTATTCTCTACACATTCTTCTAACCTAACCATGGTTACTTCTTAACCCAACCTCTCACACTCTTCCCTATAGAGGAATATCTCATGGCATATTCTCTTCTCTATTATGCCATGTGATGAATACCCATTCTACCCCTACCTAATTACCCTTTCTACTCTTCTACCCTTGGTATTTGGTTTTCTCATAAACACTTCCCAAAACATTTTTCAAATTGGCTATTTGAGTTGGTAAACCTTAGATTGATTAATGTTAAGGTTTTTTTTTGAACGGCAATTAATGTTAAGGTTTAGTGTGAAGTACAATTGGGGGTTTAGCAAGGATAGGTATTTATAAGACTCAACACCCAAATCTTGGGAAAAATAAAATAGTCTCTGGCGCGTCACCCATGCTTTGACGCGTGGGCAACGCGCCGGGCTCGGTAAATTTTTCCCAAGTTTGGGTCTTGGCATATAAATACCCCCTTGCCTCTTATATTCCTCACCCCTTGCCATTATTCTTTCTCTCTACATTCTTTCTCTCTAATCTCTCTAATTTCTATCTTGTGTTCTTAGTTAAGCACACTAACATCTTTGAAAGAACACATCTCCTTGCAAGGGAAGAATCATAAGAGCTTAATCCACTCTTGTGATTGTGTCGAGGGTCTTCTTATCTTCACCCTTTCTACTACAATCGAGTATCTAGGTTAGGTTAGGGCTTGGTTGAACAAACAATCTTTTATTCATTCAATTGTTTGTAAGGGAAGTCTTGTGTCTTGGTGACCAAGCCTAGATCATTGGGGATCTAGTTGGGGTTTGATACTTCCGGGTGGAAGGTTTGGTTATGGTCTAGGTGACCAAGTGTAAGTCGAATCACGAGATTCTTTAGGGTGGCTTCCGAGGGCGGAATACCGTGGGAGTAACTCCTTCTTTGTGAGCATCGATATATATCGGTGGAGTGAATTGTAACGGTTTGTAGTCCACCGAAAGAATTATACTAGTGGAATAGTATCGTGTCGTGTCGTGGATTCGCAACTGGACGTACGTTAGCCAAAAACGTTAATTTGCAACTAAAGTAACGATTCAAAGGCAAAACTTGCATAAATTTGAAACGTTAGGGAGTTTTCTCGCAATTTTTTGAGGAAATTTTTCGCAAAAATCGAAAAATTTATGGACATTTTTTGCTGTTTACTCTAAAATTAATATATTAATGGATGATTAGGATATAAATGAAAAACTAAATTAAAGTATAAGGTTGAAAGTAAAACTTTTGTACATTTAGTGAAATGAATATTATAGCATTCTCTATACTACATAGTACATATAAAAGAAAAACGATCAAACCTTGAAAAGTGAAATGTTGAAAGTCAAATCGGAAAGAAATGTACAGTGTAAATAATGCTCTTATTAAAACACCTCATTAGTTAAAAGTACAATAATTTATTCACATTTTACAACCAATTAAAAACATATTTACTAAATTAAAAACAACAAATTAAAACACCCCTTACTAAAAAGTACAATAAAATTTTCACAATGCACAATTTAAACAAACTACAACATAATCCAAAATATAAAATAATTAAACACACTATTAATGTTATTTTTAAAACACCCTAAAATGAAAAGTACATGTTATTATAAACATTATACAAAATTAATAAAACACACAAAGCTTCATACAAACTAACAAGTTGATGGTACATATGGTTTTGATAACCGGACTGGACCAACGGGGTCAACTGGGAACCGGTGTCGCCACCGGTTCGGCGAACCAATAGAAGCCATCCGAAAACGAACCAGAGAGGACCCATTGAAACCGATACAAACTGGTGAATCAGGTCTCATCGAGATCTATTTCTCCGGTTAATCGTCATAGGTTACCCGGCGCCGCAACGCACGGGTACCCTGCTATACTATATATAAAAGAAAAACCAAAAAGTAAAAAGTGAAAAGTGAAAAGTTGAAACTAAAAGAAAATGCTGAAAACATATATTTTAAAAGAAAACTATTAATACACATCGAAAACCGGGTTGACCCGGGACGCTTCAAACCAGGCGGGTTGAACCGGTTTAATTTGACCCGTTTTCAACCCAACTCATTGTGTTGTCTCGGTTTAAATCGACTCATTTTTCGACCATAACGGTTCAACTGGTTGAACCACCCGAGTCGAACCAGGTTTCAAAACATTATGTTTAATCCCCAAATCTTCAAACACTTTTATTATTTTTTGTTTATAACCTATGAACTTTTTTTTATCACTAAATGATCTATCACTATAAAATCCCGTTGCTATACACAGGTACTCGTCTAGTATTTAGTGACTTAGAGCACACGGTATGGTGCCCATTGAGGTGAGTTATGGGATAACTCACCCTGCGTTAAGGGGTGAGTTACCTTACCGTGGAGGTGCGTTAAAGCCACGTTAACTTGGCACGTTAACACGTTAATGCAGCGTTGAGGGGAGAGGTTTTTGGTGAGTTATGACATAACTCATGTGAGTTATTATACTGCCCCCAATAATTAAGTTTTTTTGTGGAAAAAAAAAAAAAAAAAAAAAAAAAAAAAAAAAAGTGAGGCCCAAAATGTTGAGTTAAGGTGAGTTATGATACTAGTTGTTTTTTTTTTTAGTTAAGGTGAAAATGTTAAAGCTNAAAAAAAAAAAAAAAAAAAAAGTGAGGCCCAAAATGTTGAGTTAAGGTGAGTTATGATACTAGTTGTTTTTTTTTTAGTTAAGGTGAAAATGTTAAAGCTAATGTGGCGCTGACATGACAGTGAGTTATGGATAACTCACCATCACCATACCGAATGCTCTTAGTGTATTTTAGTGGTTACTATTCATTGTACTAAAATAACATAAATATAATGCTAACAGAGTTAAGTTATGTACTTTTTGCATTATTTTAATGCAAAAATACATACCCCGCGTACACTCGGGATACTATTACTAGCAGTCGAAACATCTTGTACGATGTAAAAGTGTCCTATACACAAAAAGAAATGTTACAACAATATACGGGTACACCTATAAATGCGTTTTGGATGTTGTTCCAAAAGATGGGGTCCACACTCCAAACAAAAAGTGATATACTTGAAAACCAACGATCCGAAGAAGAAGAAGACACACTTCTCTCTCTTTCATCACTTTCTCTCTCTAGAACCTTCACAACCTTAAAAACCAAATTCTATTTTAATACAATAGTAAATTATTAGTTTACAACAACCATAAAGTTACTATTTTGTTATGCTCTTTTTTCAACAACCCTTCTTTTAGCTCATTTCAATCAGTCAGGTAATCTTTTTCTTTTTATTGCTTCTTGTTAAAAGAATGATCAAATTCTGATATGTGAATCTGGTTATTTGCAGAAGAAAAGAATACCCTTTTGAGATAAAGTAGTATTAGTATTAGTATTAGTGTCAGTGAGTGATTATATTATCATGGCTGTTGTTGAAAATAACTATCATGTGGAACAAAATGGTGTTGCTGATCAGTCGAAATTGTCGATTTCGAAGGCGAATTCTAATGATCATGAGATTAAGACAGTGATGACTCCTAATGGAAATGGAAATGGTAATTATAACAATGAACATGAGACTAATTATCAGAATGATAAGATAGTGATGAGTACTAATGGGAATGGGAATTTGATGTATGGTGGTAATAATAATGGTGTGTCGAATAATAAGAATCATGAGGAAGAAGAGGGGTTTAAAAAAGATATGAGGGATTTGGCAGAAATGCTGTCGAAATTGAATCCAATGGCTGCAGAATTTGTGCCTCCTTCACTTGCCAACAATAGTCATATTAGGCCATATATGGTACCAGCCTCTCCTGTTGCTCATTTCGGTTATGCTGCTGTCAATAATTTCTTGCTGCAAACTAATAATGCTGCGTTCGCCAATGTGAGTACCAATGGTACTCCTGCTAGACGGGTATACTCAATACTTATGTGCCTATTTAGTTTTCTTATTTCATACCGGATTATGATTGGTGTTCCGAAATTACATATGTCTATTAGCAAATATAAAATAGACTTGTTTTGTCCTGTATATTAGTAAGAAAAAATAAATGATACAAGTTTTTGTGGTTGTGGCTGATTTTTTTGGGGCGTTTTGATGGTTATGGCTAGAAGAAGAGTAACTTTAGTCATGGGAAGCGGAGGATGAATAGCCGAACTAGTTTGGCACAACAAGAAGATGTCATTAAGAGGACGGTTTATGTTTCTGATATTGATCACCAGGTATAGAGCTACATAAATGATAAATCTTTGCTTTTATTGCTGTTTCTAATTATCTGAGTATCTTCTACAAGTTTTGATCTGTATTTACTTTATTGGGTTTGTTGGATTTAGGTGACTGAAGAACAACTTGCAGCCCTCTTCGTCAATTGTGGGCAGGTAAAAAAAATATATTTTTCAATATTCCTTTGGTTTTTGCGTGACATTGCTTGTGAAAAAAAATCTGACCTTTTTTTCTTTTTCTTTGTATCACCTAATAGGTTGTGGATTGTCGTGTATGTGGTGACCCTAACTCTGTTCTTAGATTTGCCTTTATAGAGTTCACGGATGAGGGTATGCTAATACAAGCTTGCACACTTTTTCAGTGAACGTATATATATTTTTTTTAAATTTTTTATCGGGTTACATCTTCTTGTGTATCATGTGGTTGCAGAAGGTGCAAGGAACGCATTGAGTCTAGGTGGAACTATGCTAGGATATTACCCTGTTAGGGTACTGCCTTCAAAGACTGCGATTGCACCAGTAAATCCTACTTTTTTGCCCCGGGTAGGCATTTTTAAACGGTGTTCGTGATTTATGAAGCTTCAATAAACTATGCATATGCAGTTTTGCTGATGCAAACATTGTATATTGTTTTAGTCTGAAGATGAAAGGGAAATGTGTGCAAGAACTATCTATTGTACTAACATCGATAAGAAGGTATTTGATTTCCTTCTTAGTTGTGAGTACATTTGATAAACGCTAGTATAATGCCATGTATGTGATTTGTTTTTTATTTGAACAGGTTACTCAGGCAGATGTCAAACTCTTCTTTGAATCACTCTGTGGCGAGGTCTGTCATGCTCTACTTGTCTAATCTGCAAAAGAGTTTGGTTGTTGAACTTTTTTCACCATTTCATAGGTCTACCGCTTAAGGTTGCTTGGAGACTATCATCATTCAACCCGTATTGCATTTGTGGAGTTCGTGGTGGTAATTTTTAAGCTTTTATTTTAATTAGCTGTTTCGAATATGTGCATTCATTTTGTTAAATCAGATAACATATAAAATTCGAAAGGGGCCATAATCTGATTTTCCTGTTAGTTGAGTGAACTTCAAATGGATTGTTTAGGGCTTAAGATTTTAATTATACGTGTTAATGCTCATTGCTATGGATATTTAGTTGATGTGTCAGGATTCCCAGTTGACAATACTTCATTTTAACACATAAGATATGTCTTCATCTTTCTTCCATGGTCTAGATAGCATTAGTTCAAGAGGAATTCATATGAGAATAAATATTAGGATAGATCCTTCTTTGTTGTTAGTATACTTGTAGTTAGAGAGATAATCCTTATAATTCGTTTTGGGCTGAGTGAGTAAAAGTTACTGAGAGTTCTTCCTTTAATTGTGTGAAACAATCACCTTTAGGTGAGATGCTTTTGGTTGTTTTAAGTGTGCTGCTCAAGGACCTAGTGTTTCTTTGGTATGAAAATCTCCTGAACTGTAATGGTTTCTATTTTTCTAAATTTGTCCTGCATCACTACTTGAGGACGATAGTTTTCAGGAGGTACATCTTTACTACTAGGATAATATGGACAATTATATCTGTTATGCTGTCATTTCATGAAATAATGTAATTGGAGGTCTTGCCCCGTGGAGGGTGGTTTCTAACTAGGATGAATTGCCTCATGTAAGCTGGACAGAGCCATGAAGAACTTGTTCGAACCCCCCTAAGCAGGTGTCGTTCAATGAGAGAGCAGTCTGTCTAGAAGCTAAATGTTACTGTTTGGGTCTGTGTCAGGTAATGTGCAGCAGGGGGTTGACACGATATTCAAACAAAAAGTCATTGAGGAGGGTGGCTGCAGTGAAGAGAGCCAAAACTGAAGGCGACGAATGGCATAATGCGTTTAATGTCAGTCAAGGGAATCAGGCTGGGATGATGGTATTTGTGGTGTTGGGTAGGAATTGGCGATAGGGCATCACTATCGGTAACCCATGTCGGTGGTGGCTAAGAAAATGCCTAAGGTTTCAGTGTTTTGGTGGGATGGGTTAGGTTATAAGTTCTGTAACAAAATCAAATGCTGATGATACGATGTAGAGATTTAGGGTTGAGGGGATAATGATTATAAATGGGAATATCAACGATGAATGTAGAAGGTGGATTTATAGAGAAGGCGGTACAAGGGGCGTGACAACAAAAACCTGATTTCATTGTTGCACGAAAGAAATAATGCTACCGACTATCCACTTCATGACCTCTTGGTTGGATTTCGCTATAATCTTAACGTAACCTTAAACAAACACGACTGACAGTGCACATCTTTCTTTTCAAGTAGAGATGCCTTTGTGAGGCAGGTCACAGTTTAGCTTTAGATGGAAAAGTAGATCAACTTCGAATTTGTATTCTTCGAGACAGAAAAGTAGACGAATAGGTAATGATGTGTTATTATTCTTACTTTCATTTCATTGGCTGTCGGTTGCGACAGTTGTATATACGAGCCATACTCAGCTATGTGCCCCATGTAAATTTGTTCATTCTGTGAATTAGGAAGTGGATCGGAACTCCACATGTAAAGAGGTGCTACAACCTTTTATAAAACAACTATAACAGATAAGGACCAATGCGTACTCTGAAAGAGCTTACAGATTCATGCAAGTAGCCTGGACATACCATAAGAAGTTAGAAAAAATGTGCGATTACACGTGTCAGGCTTTTTAACACCGGGTTAGTCTATTTTACTACTCAAGTGTCAATTCATGTTTATTTCAAGAAGAAACTCTGGTGTAGCGAAATACGAAGGTAGGATTCAAAAGTATGAAGAAAGGAGAGTAAACAAGATAACGTGGCATGGGTCAAGTAGGATTCAAAAGCACGAACTATGAAACCCGTCACATCTAAAATAGGTTAACTCTCAGCTGTTAAATATTCAATCCCAAAACGAATACAAAGGTAATAGGACATTATGACCAATGAAGACATCCTATGAAACATGTGACAGTTATGGTGATGTTTACAAACCCGGCAATGGAAATCCAAAACTTAAAACTAATGACAGATGGAACGACCATGGGTTTGTAGCTTTCTGCAAGTAAATTATTGGTCTAGCATCCCCTACTCACATGATTACTCTTGGATCTGAATGATGGAAACCGTAATCCAGGTGGAAACAAGTATTTTATTGAAGTCTGAATTTGTTGGTGACGATGGAATGCAGTGTTGTGTGGAAAAGGTAGAAACCTAGTCATCTTGTTAGTGATTGTATTTACAGCGTTAGAGATGTCGCTTGGAAAACCTTTATGTCGCTTGTTTTCCGGTCGCATTATGGAGATTTTTTTCTTGAAACCCGTAGCAGTTACTCATTTCTATCAAGTTTTACATTTTAACATGTATGGTATCATATATTGGAACTATCTCTGGTTATCAGATAAACCATTCTCTGTTGTTCTCCATAGTCGTAACCCTTAAGAAAGTGTCATTATGTGTCTGCATTTAGACATGGTAATTGCCTCGTGATTATGATGATAAATATCTTCGTTTATGGTGGCATTCTCAATCTCTCTTCTTGAGCTTTGCTTAGTTCCAACAGTTGATTCTGTAAATAGGTCTTGTCCATTCCATTAAAAATTCAGATGCTCAGTGGTGTTAAGGTCTTCCTCTGTTTCATTGTTAGACACCATTATTTAATCTAGAGAATCCCCGTCTTCTGATTCAGGGGTTCCTGAACACATGTAACGCTTGGAGCTCTTCAATCATCTCCTTGATATCTGAATGGCCTAGGCATCTTTTGGGTGATCATTTGGTTACGTCAAGACACAGAATTGTTCCGGTTCCACATGACCCTTTTGTTTGTTTTCAGATGTCCTCCGTGTTAATTAATAATAAGGGCAAATTGCACAAAACTGTACTCAACATATACCTAATTTCAATTTAAGGTACTACACTTTTTTTTTTTTNGCAATGTTAGATGATTTATAGGTTACCATCACCATACTTCATCTTCTCCGACCAATTTCCGGCTAACTTCCGGCTAGTTTTTTTTTTAATCACATTTTCTAACTTATAGTGGGCTAAGAATAAGTGTTCATAATCACTTATTCTTCAATTGTGAGTTTGCAATGAAGATTTGGAACCCAATGTGTAAGATTGCTAAAATTCAAGCTAGTGATGATAACTGGGACAGAATGGTGCAAAAATTGAGTACAGAAACCATAGGAGGGGGAATCTGGAAGGTGATCAAAAAACGAAGGTGATCAAAAAACTATGTCTAGCAGCCTCAGTTTACTACATCTGGCAGGAAAGGAATAGTAGAATTTTCACTGGTCAGAAAAGGAATGCTGAAGAGCTAGTTAAGATAATATGTGAAGAAGTCAAAACAAAGATGGTGTCAATCAAAGTTAAGCGGAACCCAAATGTTACCAATGCTGAAGCTATATGGAATATCAAATTTGACAGTAAACTTTAGTACAAGTGGAACAGGGGAAGTTAAGGGGTGTTTGGCAGATATTGCTAGCTGTGCACTATTAAAATGGTTAGCAAAGCAGAGTATGATTTTGGATAACAATTGGATAAGAGCAATGATTATTAGTATAATTGCTCTTATATTCACTATCAGGCCATTACAATGGGTTGTCACCTTGTACCTTGTCCGAATTGGTGTGACTGTACCTATTATAGCCACTTTGTTGGTTCAAAATGGCCTTGGGAGGAGCTTGGACAATAAAGATTGGCTAGGTAGGAGGTCTAATTCAATATGGATGTACCATAATGAAGGGACTCCCATTGTGAAGGGTAAATGGCTGGGGGACAGTGCATGTTGGGTGGAATAGAGAGGAATGAAAGATGGACCTTCTTGGTCCACCCAATGCATTGTCAAGGAGGTAAAGGATGGTTATCATGGAGGGTGTGTGTTCCCATACAGCTGAGGCCTTCCTTATGAGAGGGAAATGTAGGTTGTATTGGCAGAGCCCCCCCATGGATGGGAAATGGGTACCTAGTGATGCCTCTCCTCAAATCTGACAAGTATACTGTGGTTGCAGGTTGAGTAGCTTGATAGATTGAGGTAGGGGAAATGTAGCTAGATGGTTTGTGCAACATTAGTGAGATAATTTTGAAGTAAATGAGAGGATGAAGTAACTCTAATGCTAGTACTGGATAACTAGTATAGTATATGGCAGAGTCTAATTCTGTCAGATATGAGGTAATAGTAATAAGTCTGTTATAGCTAGAATGGATAGTTGTCTTGTATCAGATTTGTGGATTTGTCACAAATCTTTCTCTATTCTTATGTTTGTACAAAGTTTGGAGTATTAATAATATATCTCACAGTTGCACCAAAAAAAAAAAAAAAAACAATGAGGATGGGCTGCACGTATAGCTTACCATGTAACTTGTCAAGAACTTGAATCGCTTCCGACCGTAAGCTTTAAAGTCTTGAACCCTTCTTTGTAATACTTGGAAGCCAACTTACTCGCTTCGGCTGGGGAAACAATAGGTATCTATAATAACACAAGCCTCACCGATTAATGTTATGTTACTAATCTAAGTTATTAAGGTCTACAAATATAATAGATTACTGGTAAAAACAAAGTTCATAAATATTAAATTACATGGATAGAAACTGAACTGTTATATTTGTGGTTATTGTATTCGACACTCCACCAAAAAATCTCCATAAAAGTGTGCCTATGCTGGTTGCAACTGCATCAACTTCAAGCTATACGTGCAGCCCATCCTTATTGTTTATGAACACTATAAGTTAAAAAATGTGATTAAAAAAAAACTAGCCGGGATGTAGAAACTAATAACGTGGTAATAATAGTTTCTTGGATCGTTTTGAGCCTTAGGGTTTAACAATAACAATGAATATAATATGCAGCGGAATAAGAACAAATCAATTGTTATTGACACAAAGTTTTTCACCATCATCACCTCCAATTATTATTTGATCAGAATAATAACGTGTTACCTAACTGTAACAGGGATCTAAGACACCTTAGATCTTGAAGGTATCGAACAACTAACTCTAGTCTAGGCGTTTACAATGAACCACACCCTAGACACACACACACACCTTTACTGTAGACTACATCTTTTCTGTGTACACAAATATACGTTCCCTACCTCTCTTTATATATTAGAGAGCTAGGGTTACAAAGGGATAAGAACAAAATAATACAGACAAATCTTTTTAACATAATACAAATATTCTGTAATATTCCTACGATTAAGCTTTTCCCCTTTGTCATTTTAAGCCCTCCTTGTTTTCATTCTTCTTGTTTTGTCTCATCAAATCTATAAACCCAACACGGGAGTTGGCCGGAAATTGGTCGGAGAAGATGAAATATGGTGGTAATACGGTAACCTATATAAATCGTCTAACATTTCAACTAAAAAAAAGTTAGGTACGCTAAATTTGCAAAAAAAAAAAAAAAAAAAAACAAAAAAAAAATAAAAAAAGAAAAAAAAAAAAAAAAAAAAAAAAAAAAAAAAAAAAAAAAAAAAAAAAGTGTAGTACCTTAAATTGAAATAAGGTGTATGTTGAGTACACTTTTGTGCAATTTGCCCAATAATATTTATGTGCAGAGATCCGAAGTTTTGTTGTGTGATATTTGCGTTTAATTATTACTTATAAATTGGAACAAACCCCCTTCGCTATATAAAATGTGTTCTCCAGTTAGTTTAGGATACACTTCTTGATCTATAATTATGATTGGTGGTATCAGACAGTGTCAGCTGTTAATCAACCAATGAATTCAACATCCATCCATTCGCGTACATACAGTTCCATAAGGAGGATACTTATGTTCAATGATTTATCTGTTGGACTAAATAGCTTGGATTTCTTTTTCATTTCTGGGGAAATATCTTTTTGATGTCAATATGCCAATGCTTATTCAAGAGCCTTAAGAAATTTAGTAATCTTTCTTTGTCTCGAAGCCCATTTTGTCTTGTCATTCTTCGCCACCTTATTTTTGACAAATGGTATTCCACTATTCTTATATTTAAGAATACAGAGGTACGGGCCTATAGAACAGATATATATACATATACACTTTTTTCTGACTGCCTAATGCCTTACGTGAGTATACATCTCCTTAACTGAGCTTTATTATGTCGGTTTTCACAGATAGTATGCCAATTAAAATATTGTAAAAGGGCGTCTATCCACGATTTTGTCATCAGCTCAATATAATGCATTCAGTATTTATGTGTATTTGGTTCTTATGTTAACATATTTGATTAAATGAATTGTACCAAAAATAGATTCCATGCGTTGTAATCTTTTCTTTTGGATCTTACAGGCTGAGAGTGCAATTGCAGCTCTGAACTGTAGTGGTGCAGTATTGGGATCCTTGCCAATAAGGTACCGGTGGTCGTTATTACTGTATTTTGCACCATAGACTTTGTTTTCCCATTACTGCCTTGTAGACGTATTTATGGTCTATGTTGATGCAGGGTGAGCCCTTCAAAGACCCCGGTTCGTCCACGTCCACCTCGCCCTGTAATGCACTAAATTGATAATGTTTTCTTTTTCCTTGGACTTACCTACGGGCTATAGTCGTATCTAATCTAAACATACATATATAGGTAAACAGGAACTGCTTTAAGGTATTACGGTGACATGTTTATGTGTCTTGTTTGTGTTCGAGTCCAACTATGTGCACGGAATGTAATCATAGTCAGGATTTATTTAAATTTATCATGATATATTCAGGTTTTTTTTTTTTGAGATCATGAACAACCTTTTACTCGTATATAATACAATACATTTGGCGTTGTTAGTGACGCTGTAGTGAAAGGTTAATAATAAACTGTCGAGTTGCGAGGTAAATTGAAGTATTAGCGAATTCAACATCTGGTGGAAGCTTAGCCCACTGGTAAAGGTGTGAGAAGATCCGCCGGCAGGTTTACAGTTCGAGCCTGCCTAGTGACAATGTTTTGTTTCTTTTCTTATAGGTGGTCAAGAAGCAATTAAACTGAACTAGATTACTTTTAGTCATATGTTTGTGTATATATATGTAGCCCCCGCACTTTTTCCCAAATGTTTAAATTTTGTGAACTAGAAATTTATTTGAATTAAATGTTATATTAAACNTCTCAAAACGTTTCTTTCGAGTCGTTTTCTATAATTATGTCTATGATTCTATGAAGTAATACCCCGAATAGACTTCCGCTGCTTTGTCACGATTTTCGGGGTGTTACAATATACGAGGTGGATCACCCGCGCGTTGCCGCGGAACGTTTAGCCAAAGTAGTAGTTAGTGTGTTTAACGACCGTTAGTTATAAGGACTAAATCTGCAACGTACTTAATGACCGTTAGTTATAAGGACTAAATTTGTAACCTACTTAACGACCGTTAGCACTGTAGATAAGGACTAAATTTGCAACGGCGCTGTAAGACGAAGGACCAAACGGAATTAAAAAAAAAAAAAAAAAAAGTGCTACAGTACTTAACGACCGTTAAGTACTTAACGGCCGTTAGTCACTGTAGATTCTACTGTTCATTGTGAGTGTAAACACTGTAGCATATTGCTACAGTGTTTTGGGGGAGAGTTCCTCATAAATGTTATATAGTAGAATGTGTATGCATATATACTATATACACACACACTAAATTTTCAAACCCGTCCATCCATATGGGATAGTTCAATGCTAGAAACAATTATTTAATAGACCACATGTGTTTCTTATATCAGTATAAAGTAGCANAACGACCGTTAAGTACTTAACGGCCGTTAGTCACTGTAGATTCTACTGTTCATTGTGAGTGTAAACACTGTAGCATATTGCTACAGTGTTTTGGGGGAGAGTTCCTCATAAATGTTATATAGTAGAATGTGTATGCATATATACATAGGGGTGGCAATTTCTGACCCGACACGAAACCCGACCTGAAACCGACACGAAAATTAACAGGTTCGGGTTGAGTCTAAATAGATTTCGGGTCGGTTTTGGGTCGACCCATCTGACCCGTTTATTAAACAGGTCAGGTTCGGGTTGCAAATAAATTAAACGGGTCGACCCGCCAACCCGTTTAAGATTTTTTTATTTAATTAAAATTTATTTATATATATTATATGGGTTAAATCGGTTAAACGGGTCGACCCGCAAACCCGTTTAACCTGTTTAACTCGTGTAATGTGCCAACTTTTGTATATAAAACGGGTTAAATGGGTCAACCCGAAACCTGTTTAACCTATTCAACCCATGTAACCTATTTAACCCGCCAACCCAAGTATATATATGGGTTAAATGGGTCAGGTTCGGGTTATGTGTAAACAGGTTAGGGTTGACATAGCTGACCCGATAATTTAAATGGGTCAGGTTCGGGTTGGGGTTTTCTGACCCGTCAACCTGTCAACCCGAACCCGCCAACCCGAACCCGACCCGAATTGCCACCCCTACATCAAGGTATATACCATAACCACAAGTTCGCAAGTATTATTTGCCAATATATATACTATCGATTTGCTCAAATATTCGTCTAGTTTAATTAATGCATAATAAATGCATTTTTCAACTTAAAAAATTAATGACCTATGACATGTGCTTCAGTGCTTGATAACACGCGTTAGACAAACTCTTGTAATAATTAATAAATTAATTTGAGACAACAAGTTAACAAAAAATGAAAAAAATTGAAACAGATGGAAGATTAAGAATACAAAGACATCAAAACTAGATAAAATCAAAAACAAGCATCCCAAAAATTTTATCAAAAACAAGCATTCTAAAAAGTCAAATGATGATACATAAAAGGCGTGAGGACGTAGGGAAGTACTTGAGAGTTATGACGGCCCATTTCACATTTAATCTCATTAACTCCATTTTCTCAACCGTAAAAATTTCAGAATTAAAACCTAAAATTCCAGATTTACACCGTCATCGAGTCCTTGTAAATAGTAACAATTACAATAAGTCGTATTTTATCAACAACACGTACTCACGTATTTAATAGGACTGCCACGATAGTATTTTTAAAGACAAATGTCATATGTGATGATCGTATTATATAGTCAAATACGTATAGTTTGCAATATGATATGATGCAAAAAAATGTTTTACGATAACAAATTAGCTTTCCAGGATATTTATAATTGAGTTAATTGCATAAATCGTCCCTGAACTTTGGCCAGATTGCATGTTTCGTCCCAACCATTTCGAAAGTGCATAAACCGTCCCTGTGAGAAACCTTTGAGCAAATTTTGGTCCCTGGTTTTAACCGACGTTAAGTGGATTTCGTTAGAATTTACACGTTAGCCCCTTTAGCTCGCGACAGTTGTAGCATCCATCCTTTAACTAACGGCCATTTATAATTTTAAAATTTTGATTTCTTTAAAGTTTTTTTATTTTTATAAATATGTTTTTATAAAAACATACATGTTTTATATACTTTTTTATACTCTCTTTCTTTTTTGAACCTCTTTCTTTTTTGAACGATATACGTATTTATATGTGTTTTTAAATACGTTTTTAAATACTTTTTATATACGTTATTAAAAAAATGTTCTTATATACTTATTTATACGTTTTTGTATACATTTTTATATACGTTTTTATATACGTAGTTATATACGTTATTACAAAAACGTTCTTACATACGTTTTTATACATTTTTTATATACGTTATTACAAAAACATTATTATCATAAGTTTTTAGACACGTTATTATATAATTTTTTTATACGTTTTTATATAAGTTTTTGTATACGTTTTTGTATACATTTTTGTATGCGTTTTTTTTTTTTTTTTTTTTTTTTTTTTTTTTTTTTTTTTTTTTTTTTTTTTTTTTTTTTTTTTTTTTTTTTTTTTTTTTTTTTTTTTTTTTTTTTTTTTTTTTTTTTTTTTTTTTTTTTTTTTTTTTTTTTTTTTTTTTATTTTTTTTTTTTTTTTTTTTATACATTTTTTTTTATTTTTTTTTTTTTTTTTTTTTTTTTTATATTTTATTATATACATTTTTGTATACACTTTTATATACTTTTTATATATGTTTTTATATACGTTACTACAAAACGTTCTTATACACACTTTTATATACGTTTTTATACACGTTATTATAAACTTCTTATATACGTTTTTGTATATGTTATTATAGACTTTTTTATATGTTTTTAAATATGTTATTATATACATTTTATACGTTTTTATACAAGTTTTGTATACATTTTTGTATACGTTATTATATACCTTTTTGTATACGTTTTATATACATTTTTATATACTTTTAAAATGTATTTTTATATACGTTATTACAAAAACTTTATTATATATGTTATTATATACCTTTTTGTATACATTGTAAAAGGTATATATAACGTATATAAAAAGTATATAAAACTTATTTAAAAACGTATTTAAAAACGTATACAAAAACTTATAGAAAACCATATAACAAAGTATATAATAACGTGTATAAAAGCGTGTGATAAGAATGTTTTTGTAATAACGTATATAAAAAATGTATAACACGTATATAAGAATGTTTTTTGTAATAACGTATATAAAAATGTTTAAATAAGTCTATAAGAACGTTTTTGTAATAACGTATATAAAAACGTATATAAAAAGTATATAAAAACATATTTAAAAACGTATATAAAAGAGTATAAAAACGTATATAAAAATGTGTGTGTTTTTATAAAAACATATTATAAAAATTAAAAAAACNTATAGTCGTTTTTGTATACGTTTTTATATATGTTTTTAAATACGTTATTATATACTTTTTGTATGTTTTTTTTTTGTATATGTTATTATATACATTTTTGTATACACTTTTATATACTTTTTATATATGTTTTTATATACGTTACTACAAAACGTTCTTATACACACTTTTATATACGTTTTTATACACGTTATTATAAACTTCTTATATACGTTTTTGTATATGTTATTATAGACTTTTTTATATGTTTTTAAATATGTTATTATATACATTTTATACGTTTTTATACAAGTTTTGTATACATTTTTGTATACGTTATTATATACCTTTTTGTATACGTTTTATATACATTTTTATATACTTTTAAAATGTATTTTTATATACGTTATTACAAAAACTTTATTATATATGTTATTATATACCTTTTTGTATACATTGTAAAAGGTATATATAACGTATATAAAAAGTATATAAAACTTATTTAAAAACGTATTTAAAAACGTATACAAAAACTTATAGAAAACCATATAACAAAGTATATAATAACGTGTATAAAAGCGTGTGATAAGAATGTTTTTGTAATAACGTATATAAAAAATGTATAACACGTATATAAGAATGTTTTTTGTAATAACGTATATAAAAATGTTTAAATAAGTCTATAAGAACGTTTTTGTAATAACGTATATAAAAACGTATATAAAAAGTATATAAAAACATATTTAAAAACGTATATAAAAGAGTATAAAAACGTATATAAAAATGTGTGTGTTTTTATAAAAACATATTATAAAAATTAAAAAAACTTTAAAGAAATCAAAATTTTAAAATTATAAACGGCCGTTAGTTAAAGGACGGATGCTGTAATTGTCGCGAGCCAAAGGGGCTAACGTGTAAATTCTAATGAAATCCACTTAACGCCGGTTAAAACAAGGGACCAAATTTTGTTCAAAGTTTTTCCACAGGGACGGTTTCTGCACTTTTGAAATGGTTGGGACGAAACATGCAATCTGGCTAAAGTTCAGGGATGATTTATGCAATTAACTCTTTATAATTTATTGAACCTCACATTAAATGATTTAGTTGGTTGCCGTCTGTTTATGAACTATGATGAAAGTGAGAAGATAAATATGATGAAAGTGAGAAGATAAATATACTTGGTAAGTACTTTTTCTTCAACAAATAAGAAGTGTTTGATAAGATACATTTTTTTAACAAATTAAGTCGCTAACTAACGTTTATGATAGTAATTAACCACCCTCTAAGAAAGAAAATGCAGCTATGTGTTTTAAGCTGTTTAAGGCAACATCTTTCTTTTTGTAAATAATGATAATGATAATCATAACAATAATAATAATAACAATAATAAAAATAATAATAATAAGAGGAAGTATGCGCCTAAATGTGAGGACAACAGATACAAGTTTATACTTTTTGCTTTTTCTACGTTCAGGGAATTCGATACGGAAGCTTTGGATACACGTTCACGCATTAAATCTATTGTTATTAGTCACTCAAATAATGCTAAGAGTGGTGTTTTTATTTTTCATCGAGTAAGCTTTTGCATTCAGAAATGAGTAGGAGCACAACTTGTGTCTAGATTCCAATCTAATGTAAATTTTTATGGATTCAATATAATAATAATAATAATAATAATAATAATAATAATAATAATAATAATAATAATAATAATAATAATAATAATAATAATAATAAATTAAAAAAAAGTAATGTATTTGTTTAACATTCAAAATATTGTTAGAATGCTTGTACGATTTGTATTCTAGGGGTATGGTTGGTGAAAGTAACTGTTGCTTGAACTAGAGATGGTGCTGGTGCTGGTGCTGAAGATTATAAAAAGAGATTATTTTTATAAGCTACATCAAGTAACCTTTGGTTTGTCTTCTCGGCTGGAATCAAAAAAGATTCTCCGCTCTGAAGAAGGATTGGAGTTATTTTCCTTCGGTCTATAAACGCAAGAATCGCGAGACGGTTAAGAGATTATAGAAGATTAATTTTTTAGAATCTCTTATAAGTTATGTCTGCCAAACAAAGATTATTTTTAAAGTACCTTATTTTTTGGAAAAATAAGAATAATCTCTCAACAATCTTGTGTGCCAAATACATATATGACTTAAGATTCATTTAAGAGTAAATTGCAAAAATCATCCCTAAAGGTTGGCAAGTTTGCATGTTTCGTCCTACACATTTCGAAACTGCAAGGATCGTCCCTAAAATTAACCTTTGGGGCATATATCATCCCTTTTGGGGCATATATCGTCCCAAATTGGTCAAACTTTAGGGACGATACATGCACACGGGTCAAACTTTAGGGACGACACATGCACACGGGCCAAACTTTAGGGACGATCCTTGCAGTTTTAAAATTTGTGGGACGAAACATGCAAATTGGTCAAACTTTAGGGACGATTTTTGCAATTTACTCTTCATTTAATTTCTTTTGGATTTCCATATTGCATAATTATAAATTAAGTTTATTACTCACATAAAATTGATGTTCACATTTACAGAAAAGAGCAAATTACATAGTTTGGAACTTTGGATAGTTGCAAATTAATTCTTGTGTTGAGTCTTAAAGGTATTTATTTCTTCTATTTTCAACGAAAATGTAATTGCATTATTAAATGAAGGAAAACTAACATGCATTATAATGTCACAAAGACAAACATATATTTTGTATGTCAAATGTTTTGGATGAATAAATTAGGGGTGTAAATAAGTCGAATCAAGTCATACTTTGACAGAGCTCGATATGACTCGACAATGTTACATTTAGCTTGAGCTCGACTCAATAGTTTGACTAGCCTATCTGAGGAAAGCTCGAGCTCGGCTCGAAAAGTTTGAATTCAACTCGAACTTGGTTCAAAAACCTCGATTTATTGGTAATGTGTTTTTTCAACATATCAAAATTAAAAGAAAAAAATAATATTTAAAAATCTCGATATATTTATAAATAAGTATATACTCTTTGTAATTGCATATAAACCCTTAAAATATACATAATAATATATAAATATATGTCACTTAAAATCTCGAAAAGTTCGACGATAACTCGAGTCGAGCCTATATAAGCTTGTGCTCGACTTGATAAACATTTCGAGCTCGAGCTCGAACTCAAGGCTCGTTAAAGCTCGGTTCAATAAAACTCAAGTAGTTACTCGACAAAAACTCGATTCATTTACATCTTGAAATATAGAATAAATATTGTAATAGTATGTCAAAAGCTCAAGGA
>LBNU01004599.1:41524-53966 GCA_014162995.1 Artemisia annua | reverse complement strand
AAGTGAAGAAAAAGTTCTCAAGCCGAGGTACAAGATGAAGACAAAGAGCGTCAACTGTAGTCATCCTCAGCACTTGAAGAGCCAATGAAGACCTTTCTTTATTTGTATTTGTACTTGTAGGAAATGTTGTAAGTAATCCCTTATGTCGCCCCATTGGGGGAAGATTGTTAGGAATCATCCTAACACGTTAATGGAACGACATATACGAGATTACATTAGTTATCTTGTTAGGTTCAAACACATGGACTAGATGCGTAATATTGTAATAGTTAGACATGTGTTGGCCTATTTATACCCTCCTAGACTTCACTAGGAGGGTGATACTTAGTGTGTAGTCTTATCCTTTCCTTATTATCAATAAAACACATAGTCATCCCTTCTCTCTCTAGTTTCTCTCTCTAACCATGGCAACTCTTTACTTCCATAATCCCCGACCTCCCGACTCACATAAATCAACCATAAAACACGATCCTAACAGAGAAAGATGCAACAAGGACAATTGTTGACATGTTTCTTTTTTGATCTTGGTCATGGGTGATGATGGTGAGCTAGATGGAGGTGGATCCAAATTGCGTTGAGCAAGATGTAGGGCAAGAAGAGCACTAAGCTCATGAGCTTCTTTGAGCTCTTCAACAAACCTTTTATGTTCGTTGAATGGTGATGATGGAGTTGTTGAGTTGTGATTTGGCATGGGATTCATGTTTCGTTGAGAGTGATGGTTATTGTCTTGGAATTGAGTATGTTCCTCAAACAGATTATTGGGTAGGAGTGAGTGAGATGATTGTGGAATTTTGTTGGTGAGGGTGATGGTGAGATTGTCTTGTTGAGTCAAGAGNTGATGGTTATTGTATTGGAATTTAGTATGTTCCTCAAAAGGATCATTGGGTAGGAGTGAGTGAGATGATTGTGGAATTTTGTTGGTGAGGGTGATGGTGAGATTGTCTTGTTGAGTCAAGAGGGTGGTGTTGTTTGGGTAGTCACAAAAGTTTGATGGAGTTGTGAATGAAAGAGATTCTTCATGAATTGATGGCATTTTGGGTGTGGTGTTTGTGGAGTGAGTAGCATGTGGAGTGTTAACAATGGTGTTGGGGTTGTTGTTTTGGGATGAGTTGATTGTATGAGAATGAGGTTTGGATGTTGGTTGATTTGGATCAACATCATTTGTATGTTGACAAGAGTCAAGCTTTCTTCTCCAAATTGGTTTGACGGAGATCTTAGCAACCCTTGAAGGCTTGAATCTTGGGTAGTTGGGATAGGACATGATGGAGTGAATGATGATTTATGATGATGAGGGGTATTTATAGTGTGATGATTATTTGTTTGTGGAAGGATAATATGTCTTGTATTTGATGGACAAAATGTGTTTGTAAATTCAGGGAAATAAGGAATCAAACTAGGGTGAAATGGGATAAAAAGCAGAAAGTAAGCAGAAACCCTCGACCTACAAATGGCCGGTGATGAGACGAAAATTGTACCCGTTTTAAGGGGTCATTTAAGCCATAATTCGAGTAAATGTGATCAAATATTGCCCTAAATCGTTCCTTTTGTCATTTTAGGTACTTTTGAGAAGAATTTTGGAAAACATGCTAATTTGGACGTTTTTGGAGCATAAAAGTAAAGAAAATGACAAAGTCTCAAAAGAAGCTGGAAAACCTTCCTGACGGCGTCTGAGTCACAAGGTGACGCCGTCAGCCAACATTGACAAAGGAGTAAAATCAGATTACACTAGACGCCCTATGAAGAAAACAAGATTTTTACACCTGACGGCGTCAGGTGTTAGAGAAAGTAGGCGGTCAGGTGTAATGCTAAAGAGTGACGGCCCAGAGCACATTTACAAGTGACGGCGTCAGAAGTAGATCTAGGCCATCCAAGAACCCTAATGACGGCGAGCTGACGGCGTCAGAACCCATAACCTGACGCCGTCAGAGTGTAAAATCTATATATACTTTTCTATTTTTCATTCATTAGTGTGGAACTTCTGATACAAGTTTGGGAAAAACCCTAAAGACGAATTTGGCTGTATTTTCAAGGGTTTTTCACCCTTGAATCCTTCATGTTCAATTAAAGATAAGTCCTCACTTAAATTAATCAATATGTCCATGTGTTGGTTAATTATATCTTATGCTTGTCTTTCAATTAACATGCTAGGCTAGATTTTTCTTGTGTTTGCTTAGATCTAATGAAACCTAACTATTGATTATTGGTTGATTGGTGTGTTATTACTTTTCTTGGATGAATGTTTCATCAATGTCAGGCTTAAGAAAACTGGCAATACTCCTATATGGTAACATGCTTGAACGTCTTAAGAAACATGTAACTAATGCGTGCTAGGTTATTAAGGTAGTATTTAACGCATGAGCCACTGTTTACAATCCCTATGATTGGGTGTTTTACGCATCGTTGTAGGAGGAGATAAGAGCTCATAGAATTGGGGAGTTATGTACGCCACCCCATGAATTGTTAAGGAATACACCCGTCATCCACGCAAGTAATACATACACCAATTAACTGGTAAAAGATAGTTAGGGAGTAAGGAAATCTAAGTAAACACATTTGTCTCCATATAAGTTTTCACAACCACAATAGTTTAGTTATTTTATTTTTAATTGCAATTGTAGTTTTTGGGTTAGTTGATTAGCAACTAATTCCGCCCACTCCTCCAATACCCGAGATTTTACTTGCTTTCAAAAAAATATAAAAATACAAAAATAATCTTCCTTCACCCGTAGACCTTTTAGAGTAGTTTTTCTAACCTAACGAACACTATTCCCTGTGAGAGAACGATCAATCCCCCGTACTTACCACTACACTATACTACACCGACCAGGTACACTGCCTGGTGGGATTGCAAGCTTCTCAAGATCCCTTGAGAGGTAAAACCTGTTGCGTGGTCGCAATCCCACGTCATCAAGTTTTTGGCGCCACTGCCAGGGAATAGTTATTGTTTAGGTAGAATTTTTATTTTATTAGGTCTACTCACTAGATTCCTTTCTAGTGAGATTTTTATTTTATTTTTCTAGGATTTCTTTAGTCTATTTTTTTCTGCTCTACCCACTGCTCAAATCTTCCTTGGCCATCATGATAAACGAAGATCCCCCCACTCTTAGGATCACCAGGAGCCGCAGCTCACTAAGAGACCTTGTCTCACCCTACGCAGAACCTGATAGGGAAATGCGAAGGATAAGACGACTCTTTACATCACCCGAACCAACTGGCATTGCCATTGCCTTCGACGATGCCCTCTCTGAGGAAGAATCCAATCCTCATTCTGCACTCCCTAGTCCTCAATCCAATCAAGATGAGGAGGTTCCTGAGNATGATAAACGAAGATCCCCCCACTCTTAGGATCACCAGGAGCCGCAGCTCACTAAGAGACCTTGTCTCACCCTACGCAGAACCTGATAGGGAAATGCGAAGGATAAGACGACTCTTTACATCACCCGAACCAACTGGCATTGCCATTGCCTTCGACGATGCCCTCTCTGAGGAAGAATCCAATCCTCATTCTGCACTCCCTAGTCCTCAATCCAATCAAGATGAGGAGGTTCCTGAGAACCCTGGACCTAAACCCCTCAAGGACTACTCTTCTCCCACCCCTCGTGGTTTTTCCAATGCCATTGTTTTTCCAAATGAACACACGGACGAGGCCTTGCATGCAACCGACGTTTGGCTTGTCCAAAATGTATGCAAGTTTCAGGGATTGAAAGCCGAAGATCCAATCCAACACGTCAAGGACTTCCTGAAAATAGTGGATACCCTCCATACGGACGGGGCCACTAGAAATACCTCCCGGCTATGATTCTTTCCTTTCACCCTCTATGAAAAAGCCAAAGATTGGTATAACAAACTTTCTTCCGAATCCATCTTCACATGGGAGCAGCTTATCTCAAAATTCTACGAGAAATTCTTTCCCATAGGAAGAACTTCGGAGTTGAGAGATAGAATCCTCCGTTTCCACGTGGAACCAGCGGAACATATCTACGAATCTTGGATTAGATTCAAGGATCTAATTAGACAAGTTCCCCATCATGGCATTGAACTCTGGTTCCTTGTCCAAATATTCTACGATAGTGTCTCTAAAAACGACCAAAGGAGAATCAATAACTCATCAAAAGGAAGGATAGCCAACTTGAGTGCCGAGCAAGCATGGGACAGAATTGAGGAATATGCAAATGATCAAGACGATACCTGGGATGAACCTGATTCGATCATGAGCGTTTCCAAGACCATGGAAAGGCCTGCTTTTGTTAACCGGCTGAGTAGGTTGAAGGATCAAATATCCTATCTAGATAAGTCGAAACCAACCAAACAATTATCAAACCCATACCTGATCTGTGATCAATGTGGTGGCCCGCATGAAGTGGAGGAATGCGAGGAGAATACCACCACCGAACAAGCATGTTTGTCTAGCTACGACGTCTTTGATGATCCTTCCCTCTTAACTTTCTATCAAAACAACGATTTTACCCCTTGAGGAATCTTGTAGGAAGCGAGGGAGGGGGAGAACATCCTGACTACAAAGTTAGGAGCACTTTTGAGGATGATCTTGGACATTTCATGCTTGAAAAGGATCTGCAATTAAAAGGCCTCGACAACCTATTCACGAGCCAACAGAATGATACAAGAACCAAATTCGCAGAACTCGACGCCATTCTTGATGGGCTCGGCAAACCTCCAACAAATCAAAGAGATCCTTTACTCGCCATTACCACTCATGCTGGAACAACTACTAAGGATCCACCTTACCCAACCCCACAAACCAATGTCACGGAACCTGACACATCTCATGAAGAGGAGGGTGATGTGAACAATAAGACCCCTGAACAACATCCTCCGGTGACTTCCTCTTCACCTACTCCAACTAAACAACCCGTTAAAGTCCCATATCCATCCCGCCTCAAGAATCAAAAAGCTGAAAATGATAANCCAATGTCACGGAACCTGACACATCTCATGAAGAGGAGGGTGATGTGAACAATAAGACCCCTGAACAACATCCTCCGGTGACTTCCTCTTCACCTACTCCAACTAAACAACCCGTTAAAGTCCCATATCCATCCCGCCTCAAGAATCAAAAGGCTGAAAATGATAATAAGATATTCTTGTCATATCTAAAGGACTCGGTTGTCACCATACCTCTTCTTGATGCATATTACCAAATGCCCAAATACAGTACATACTTCAAGAAGCTGCTTACAAACAGAAAAAAACTCGAAGGTCTTGTGACCCTAGGTGAAGAATGTTCTGTGGTGACTCAACGAGGACTACCCAAGAAAGTGGACGATCCAGGTAGTTTCACCTTGCCCTGTTCCGTAGGATCTCTATCGATCAAGAATGCTTTAGCCGATTTAGGGGCAAGTATTAATCTCATGCCGCATTCCATGTTCCTCAAATTAGGGTATTCAGGATTGAAACCAACCCGTATGAACATCCAACTAGCCGATAGATCAGTCAAGTACCCCTTAGGAATATGCGAAAATATACTTGTTAAAGTAGGGAAGTTCAAATTTCCAGTCGACTTCGTCATCCTAGAAATGGAAGAAGACGACCTAGTGCATATCATCCTAGGAAGACCATTCCTCGCAACTGCTCGAGCTGTTATTGATGTCCCTACGAGTAGGGGACGACAGCCTAACCTTTGACATCAAGGACACAATGAATCTTTCTCTCGAAGCAGCTAACCGGCTATACTTTATCGGTGAAGTCGATGAGCTATCCAATGTGATCGACAATTGTATAGATGAGCAGGTGGAAGCTGGTTGGTTGAGAGATGAATCTTTCGTACCTATATAGATGTTAACGCAGTCTCCTTCTATCCCAGGCAAGAAACCGAACAACTTGAGCTTCGTAAACCGGAGAACAAACTCAAACCTTCCATCATCGAACCACCCGTGTTGGAACTCAAAGAACTCCCAAGCAACCTAGAATACGCTTTCCTCCAAGGAGAGGATCAACTTCCGATTATCATAAACTCTTCCCTAAGAAGAGAACAAAAGGGTAAACTCCTGGAAGTTTTAAAAAAATACAAAGGGGTTATAGCATGGAGTGTAGCCGACATCAAGGGGATCGACTCGACCTTTTGCACGCATAAAATCCTCATGGAGGAAGATTATAAACCCACCGGGCAACCTTAAAGGCGAGTAAACCCCAATATCAAGGAAGTTGTAAAAAGTAAGTCATTAAGCTCCTCGATGCAGGGCTGATCTACCCAATATCTGACAGTCCATGGGTAAGTCCTGTGCAGGTTTACCAAAAAAGGGAGGAATGACGGTGGTGAAGAACGATAAGGATGAGCTAGTACCCCAGAGAACAGTAACCGGATGGCGTGTGTGCATCGATTATAGGAAGTTGAATGATGCTACCCGAAAGGATCACTTCCCTCTCCCATTTCATCGATCAAATGTTGGAAAGGTTAGCAGGACATGAATACTACNATATCTGACAGTCCATGGGTAAGTCCTGTGCAGGTTTACCAAAAAAGGGAGGAATGACGGTGGTGAAGAACGATAAGGATGAGCTAGTACCCCAGAGAACAGTAACCGGATGGCGTGTGTGCATCGATTATAGGAAGTTGAATGATGCTACCCGAAAGGATCACTTCCCTCTCCCATTTCATCGATCAAATGTTGGAAAGGTTAGCAGGACATGAATACTACTGCTTCCTAGATGGGTTCTCAGGATATTTCCAAATCCCTATCGCCCCTGAGGACCAAGAGAAGACAACGTTTACATGCCCTTATGGCACCTTCGCCTACAAGCGAATGCCCTTTGGACTGTGTAACGCCCCCGCCACTTTCCAGCGCTGCATGACAGCAATCTTTCATGAATTAATGGAAGATAGCATGGAGGTCTTCATGGATGATTTCTCAGTATTTGGGGACTCTTTTGATCGCTGTCTGGCTAACCTTGAGAAGATGCTCAAACAATGTGAAGAGACTAACTTGGTACTAAACTGGGAGAAATGCCATTTTATAGTAAAAGAAGGGATCGTGCTAGGGCACAAAATTTCAGGAAATTGAATTAAGGTAGACCGGGCAAAAATTGAAGCTATATCCAAACTTCCCTATCCAACCACCGTCAAGGCAATCCGTAGCTTCTTAGGTCATGCGGGCTTCTATAGGAGATTCAGCAAAGATTTCTCAAAGATAGCTAGACCAATGACTCAGTTGCTTGTGAAGGATGTCCCATTCAACTTCTCTCAAGAGTGCAAGGACGCGTTCGATCGATTAAAACAGGATCTCACGCAAGCTCCAATTATNTGACAGCAATCTTTCATGAATTAATAGAAGATAGCATGGAGGTCTTCATGGATGATTTCTCAGTATTTGGGGACTCTTTTGATCGCTGTCGGGCTAACCTTGAGAAGATGCTCAAACGTTGTGAAGAGACTAACTTGGTACTAAACTGGGAGAAATGCCATTTTATGGTAAAAGAAGGGATCGTGCTAGGGCACAAAATTTCAGGAAATTGAATTAAGGTAGACCGGGCAAAAATTGAAGCTATATCCAAACTTCCCTATCCAACCACCGTCAAGGCAATCCGTAGCTTCTTAGGTCATGCGGGCTTCTATAGGAGATTCAGCAAAGATTTCTCAAAGATAGCTAGACCAATGACTCAGTTGCTTGTGAAGGATGCCCCATTCAACTTCTCTCAAGAGTGCAAGGACGCGTTCGATCGATTAAAACAGGATCTCACGCAAGCTCCAATTATGGTTACCCCTGATTGGAAGCTGCCCTTCGAAATCATGTGCGACGCTAGCGATTATGCTGTTGGAGCAGTGCTAGGTCAAAGGCTTAACAAGCACTTCCAGCCAATATATTATGCTAGTAAGACTATGAATCCCGCTCAAGAAAACTACACCACCACAAAGAAGGAACTATTGGCCGTGGTGTTCGCTTTTAATAAGTTTTGCCAATATCTTGTTCTCTCTAAAACGGTTGTCTTTACAGATCATTCAGCTCTTCGATACCTTTTCACCAAACAGGATGCTAAACCGCGATTAATTCGCTGGATCTTACTGTTGCAAGAGTTCGATGTGGAGATTCGTGATAAGAATGGAGCAGAAAATCTTGCGGCTGATCATCTTTCTCGACTCGAAAACCCCAGTCTTGCTGAGGCCGACAAAAGCGAGATTCGGGAAACATTTCCTGAAGAGCAGCTCATGTTGGTAAACGATTCTGAACCATGGTATGCGGATTATGCTAACTACCTGGCGAGCAGAGTTCTCCTTGGACATATGGGCAAGCATGAAAAGAAGAGGTTCTTGAATCAATTAAAGTACTACTTTCGGGACGAACCCTTCTTATTCCGAAGATGCCCGGATCAAGTAATCAGGCACTGTGTTTCTGAGAATGAGGCTATCAAAATAATGAAAGAATGTCATACAGGTCCGTCTGGGGGACATCACGGAATAAGCACTACTGCGCGAAAGGTCTTCGACGCGGGATTCTATTGGCCTACAGTATTTCGTAATGTGAGGGTAATGATAGAAGCGTGTGACGCGTGTCAAAGAGCTGGGAACATCTCTAGGAGAGACGAGGCCACTCAGAATTATATACAAGTGTGCGAGGTTTTTGACGTTTGGGGTATCGATTTCATGGGACCCTTTCCATCTTCAGGAGGGAATGAATATATCTTAGTGGCCATTGATTATGTTTCAAAATGGGTGGAAGCGCAAGCCCTTAAGACTAGCGATGCTAGGGTAGTTATTCATTTCTTAAAAAAGTTGTTCGCTAGGTTCGGAATTCCGAAGGCTCTTATTAGTGACAGAGGAACCCACTTTTGTAACTCGCAAATGGAAAAGGTCATGAAAAGATATGGAGTCTCTCACCGATTCTCCACCGCTTATCATCCTCAAACCAACGGTCAGGTCGAAAATACTAATAGAGCTATAAAAAGGATATTAGAGAAAACGGTCAACCAAAATAGAAAGGATTGGTCTTTTAAGCTCGATGAAGCTTTGTGGGCATTCCGAACTGCCTATAAGACACCAATCGGGACAACCCCGTTCCGTATGGTATATGGCAAGGCATGTCACCTTCCAGTAGAACTGGAACACAAGGCATATTGGGCACTTAAGGCTTGCAATATGGATTATACGGTTGCAGGGACAAATAGATTCCTACAACTACAAGAACTCGATGAATTGAGATTAGAGGCCTATGAGTCTTCCATTACATACAAAGAAAGGGCTAAAAGATGGCATGACCAACGGATTAAGAAACCCAAGGAATTCTCAGAAGGAGACAAAGTCTTACTATATAATTCTCGCTTAAGGCTATTTCCTGGAAAACTTAAATCTAGATGGTATGGACCTTTTACTGTGAGGAGCTCCTCTAAAACCGGGGCCGTTGTGTTGGTTGATGACGAGGGTAGGGAATTCACTGTGAATATACAACGAGTTAAACATTATCAAGAGAGTGGTAACGAAATGATCAATGAGGAAGACATAACTTTCAACGATGAAGTCACGTAATGTACGGTGACTTTGAGTCTAGCTACAAGACTCGTTAATAAAGAAAAGCGCTTCTTGGGAGGCAACCCAAGCTTTGTGTGTTTTGTTTGTTTGTTTATTTGATTTTATTTGTTTCCGTATGTATGATATTTCTTGTTATTGATTCATGATTCAAACTAACTTGTGAAAATGCTTTATTTTGTTTTTAACTTCGTCTTAACTACATATAAAGGTATTTTGCAAAAGCTAAGTGTAAGGGAAATCTAAATCGGTTTATAAGAACGAATGAACATGAATCATAACAATGTAAATTAACATACATATTAGTATTTGTTTGAGTCAAATGCTTGTATCGAGTCATAATGAATTTTTGCAGGAATTCCAGGAAGTAAGCTCTAGTTTTTCCAGAATTTTTCCGGAAACTTAACATGAGAATTCTGTCAGATCATTTCTGACGGCGTCAGGCATTACAACCTGACGGCGTCAGGCAATAATTTTCTGCAATTTTTGAAAGTTTTGTTTTTCTTCCGGAAATAAAAAGTTTTTGTTAATTCTCTAACTTATAATCTCCAGGAATTCTGCAAAAATATTCATTCCACAAGCATTATATCCTATTATAGATTATACCGCCGATTTTATGCGAGGTTGGCCTTTATCTTTTTTTCAGGTTAACAGGTTATTTTGGACAAGAAGATGATTTATATTTTGGAAGGGAAGCTTTGAGCGTTCATCTTTCTTGGAAGAAGATCTAACCATGTTACCTCACTATCCACATCAAACGAATCAGGGGAGTATTTGATTTCATTCTTTCATTTTATTTACTTTTACATCTTCTATTTGAACATTGGGGACAATGTTCGGTTTAAGTGTAAGGGGGGTAAATGAAGGCACCTTAGAGAATACAATTGCGCTTGATTTTTGTTTGTTTGATAGTAAATTTGTAATAAAACCGAGAGAAATATTTGTTAGGGCAATTTTAGCGCCAATTTAAAATTTTTTACAACATTTAGAAGTGAGACTTTGGTCTTAATGAGCGTCTCATGGATAGGAAATTATATGACTAGCACAAAACCGTACCACTAAAAAATTTTCCACCCCAAATATGTGAGGTTCACCCCTAGAATTGGTAGGAAAAGCATCCATCTTTGATGCTATGATGTGAGTACCGGTAGCACTTAGATTCTAGAACTTGCGTTAGGACCATCTCAAATCCACAAGTGAGACTACATTCGTGTAGTTAGATCTACTACATGATAAGAGGCATTAGGATTAACCCTTTGTTTTTACACCCGTGTTTTTGTTATAATTACATTGGCTACATTGGTCAAGTAATTCTCCCACACCCTTTGCGTTGTACCCATTTTTGGTACACGATACCCCTAGTACACCCCTCCGAGCCTATCTTTTCGTTTCGACCTTTGAGCATCTTACTCAAAGTGAGAATTTGTTACACCCCACTTAAATGTACACCCAAATCGCCTTAGCCTACCTTGTATGCACTCACCTTTAGTGCATTATTGTGACAACATTTGTTAAACCCTTTGTTAATTATCTAATCGATTACATGGTTGCTAAGTCGAGTCATATCCTTGTACATATTGTTTTGGGACGATTGGGACTCATGGGTAAAGTACTGGTGTAATGGAGCAATGGGGAAGAACAACATTATTTCCCCCATATGTGCTAAATATTTTAAAAGTACTCCAAGTTTTTCAATTATCTTAATTCGAGTCATTAGAATAGTAATTGTAAAGTTATGTAAAAGTTCAAGTGTAAGGGGAGAACCGAGGCCCCTATGATGTATTATTTTGGATGGTAGGGTAAGAATGTATGCACAAAAAAAATCGAAAAATCAAGAAAAATACAAAAAAAATAGAAAAAAAAGAAAAGAAGAAAAAACATACGGACTACCATCCCGTTTCTTTTATAATTGTTTAAGTTTTTGTTATTTTGTTTTTAGCTTAAGATTGAGTCGAGTCTTGGCTTAGCAACATTGTATAGTGCATGTATTTGATCATGATAATTAACTCGCCACCATTAAAATATCCTTTATTCCAACCAAACCGTGTTTATCATATCCCTACACCTTACGTTACAACCCTTTGGAAAGCCCTCTTTGATAGTTTATCTTAGGTGCTTACGCCTAGTGAAGGAGTAATTGATCATCTCCCAAGCCTAAGGTAATCTATTTGCTATGACAGGTATTGAGAGATATTTTCCATTTTCATTTATGAGATATAATTCTATGACACTTGAGAGATGAGAGTATCCAAACACTATTTGTGAGGTGCTAGTGTAAAATTTTCCGTGCTTATTATGATTAGGGTCGAATGACTATTTGTTGTAATTACTTTTATATTTGTGTTAAATGACCCCTAACTCATATTTTGATTGGAATAAAAGTTTATTTGCTTGAGGACAAGCAAATCCCAAGTGTAAGGGTATTTGATGAGACGAAAAGTGTACCCGCTTTAAGGGGTCATTTAAGCCCTAATTCGAGTAAATGTGATCAAATATTGCCCTAAATCATTCCTTTTGTCATTTTAGGTACTTTTGAGAAGAATTTTGGAAAACATGCTAATTTGGACGTTTTTGGAGCATAAAAGTAAAGAAAACGACAAAGTCTCAAAAGAAGCTGGAAAACCTTCCTGACGGCGTCAGAGACACAAGGTGACGCCGTCAGCCAACATTGACAAAGGAGTAAAATCAGATTACACTAGACACCCTATGAGGAAAACAAGATGTTTACACCTGACGGCGTCAGGTGTTAGAGAAAGTAGGCCGTCAGGTGTAATGCTAAAGAGTGACGGCCCAGAGCACATTTACAAGTGACGGCGTCAGAAGTAGATCTAGGCCATCCGAGAACCCTAATGACGGCGAGCTGACGGCGTCAGAACCCATAACCTGACGTCGTCAGAGTGTAAAATCTATATATACTTTTCTATTTTTCATTCATTTGTGTGGAACTTTTGATACAAGTTTGGGAAA
>LBNU01004599.1:0-40976 GCA_014162995.1 Artemisia annua | reverse complement strand
CAAACAAAATATCTCAATTCCTGATTTTGTGCAAAATAGAATCCTAGACTCAGATTTGAGAGGAGAGAAAGAAAGCAAAGAAAACTTCAACCATCAGATGGTCGGTCCCCTTAATTTTAAGGGGGCCGCCCTTGTAACTTTAAAGGGTCCGCCCATCTGACACTAAAAAGTGTCCAGAATTTTGAAAATTTCAAAAAGTTTTGATCCTTCAAGAAAATTCAATCAATTTGTTCCATCATTCCTACTCCTAAACGCAAGTGATTAAATAATTCACGCTTAAGGGGCTTAGTGAATATGTCGGCAATGTTATCTTCCAAAGTTACCTTTTCTATTGTAATGTTACCTTTTTGTACATTATCCCTAAGGAAGTGATGACGTATTTCTATATGTTTAGTCCTAGAGTGTTGAACGGGATTCTTACTTAAATCTATAGCTCCTTTGTTATCGAACATAATACTGATATTTTCTAACCTAATGCCATAGTCTACGAGAGCTTGTTTCATCCATAGTGCTTGTTGACATGCCTTTCCGGCGCTTACGTATTCGGCTTCGGTGGTAGAAGTAGCAAGAGCGGTTTGCTTCTTCGAAAACCAAGATGTTAAACAACATCCCATAAACGTGCAAATACCGCTAGTGCTCTTTCTATCTACGTAGTCTCCCGCATGATCCGAATCCGCATAGACAATGGTTTCTATGCCGGATCCCTTAGGATACCATAACCCTAAGTGTATAGTGCCTTTAATGTATCGGAAGATTCGCTTAACCGCTTCTAGGTGAGAGGTTTTGGGATCCTCTTGGAAGCGAGCACAAAGGCAAACACTAAACATGATATCGGGTCTACTTGCCGTTAAGTATAGTAAACTACCTATCATTCTTCTATACTTAGTGTTATCTACGGACTCACCTTCTTCATCTCTTGTGAGTTTAATTTCCATGGACATGGGTGTCTTAAGTGGCTTAGAGTCTTCTAGTCCAAATTTCTTAAGCATTTCCATAATGTACTTAGGTTGATTAAAAAATATTCGATCTCCTAATTATTTTATTTGTAATCCTAAGAAGAAGTTTAGTTCTCCCATCATACTCATCTCGAACTCATCATGCATGATTTTGGCAAATTCATCACACATTTCTTGACAAGTTGAGCCAAATATAATGTCATCGACATATATTTGAACAATGATAATATTTGGGTCACTTCTTTTAGTGAAGAGAGTGTTGTCTACCATCCCCATGGTGTAATTATGTTTAACCAAGAATGCTTTTAGTCTATCATACCAAGCCTTTGGAGCTTGTTTAAGACCATATAAAGCTTTCTTTAGTTTGTAACATAATCAGGTTTTGCGAAGTCAATGAATCCTGGAGGTTGTGCCACATATACCTCCTCATTGATAAAACCGTTAAGGAATGCACTCTTCACATCCATTTGTTATAACCTAAAATCTAGGGCGCAGGCATAAGCTAAAAGGATTCTAATGGATTCTAATCTAGCTACGGGGGCATAGGTTTCATCATAATCAATTCCTTCTTGTTGATTATAACCTTGGGCGACTAACCTAGCTTTATTCTTAATTGCTATCCCATTCTCATCTAATTTATTCCTAAATACCCACTTAGTTCCTATTATGGTCACATTCCTAGGATTTGGAACTAGTTCCCAAACATCATTTGTTTTGAATTGATTTAATTCTTCTTGCATAGCCATAATCCAACTTTCATCCTTTAGGGCTTCATTTATATTCTTAGGTTCTATTGTTGACACAAAACAAAAGAAGTTATTTTTGTCTTGCGCTTGTGATCTAAGTGTTCTTTGATTTAGGTGGCCTATGATGTTGTCTAATGGGTGTGACTTAGATTCCTTAATATTTACAACCTCGTTTTCTTCTAAAGTTTCTACTTCAATATCATTACCTAAGGGTTTTGTTTTACTAACCTCAATAGCTTCTTCCTCTATAACATCATCATCTTCTAAGGGTAACGTCTTAGGTGGAGGAGGAGTTTCATCAAAAGTTACATTTAGGGATTCTTCTACTTTCATGGTATGTTTATTTAAGACTATGTATGCTTTACTATTTTGCGAATATGCTAGGAAAATTCCTTCGTATGACTTAGGGTCGAACTTAGTGAGATAATCCTTTGTATTAAGAATAAAACATTTGCTTCCGAAAACCCTAAAGTAGCCTATATTTGGTTTTCTACCTCTTAATAACTCATAAGGAGTTTTTCCTAGAATTCGTCTAATAGACACCCTATTAAGTATATATGTTGAAGTATCTACGGCATGACACCAAAATTTGTGTGGAATAGATTGCTCATTTAACATAGTTCTACTCATTTCTTGTAAAGACCTATTTTTCCTTTCTACTACCCCATTTGATTGAGGAGTACGTGGAGTGGAAAAGTTGTGAGATATTTCATTCAAATCACAATATTTTCCGAATTGTACTTCGTTATCAAATTCCCTACCATGATCCGTCCTAATTGAGACTATAGAGCATCCTAGCTTATTTTGTATCATTTTACTAAATGTCTCAAATTTTTCAAAGGCTTCGGTTTTATCGCTTAGGAACCTAGTCCACGTGTATCGTGAATAGTCATCTACTATAACTAAGGTGTAGCGGTTCCCACCGTAGCTCCGCACCGCGGATGGACCGAAGAGGTCCATGTAAAGTAGTTCTAGGCATCTAGTAGTGGATACTATATTCTTAACTTTATGACTAGCATGTGCTTGTTTTCCTATTTTACAAGCATCGCAAAAGTGTTGATTATATTTTAGACTAGGCAAGTTTCTAACTAGTTCCTTAGACACCAAAGATTGTATTTGTTGCATGTTTGCATGACCTAATCTCCTATGCCACAAGGTGGAGTTTTCGTCTAAGGTTGCTAGGAATATCCTATCTTCCATTTTATCTCCTAGTTTCATAACATATACGCCACCTTTCCTAATTCCTCTACCTATGACTTTATCATCCTTAATAATTACACTATTCTTATCGGTAAAGGTAACCCTACACTTATTGTCACATATTTGACCTATACTAAGCAAGTTATATGTTAAGTTATCTACATGTTCAACATTTTCAATAGTTAGGGATTCTTGAGAGATCGTACCTTTGCCTATGATTTTTCCACGATGATCACTACCAAAAATAATGTTACCTCCGTCTTGAGCACCCGTTATCCTTTACCCATTCTTCGGGCTCTAAATTAATTCCTAGGCATATTTCATTTGATGCTTGAGCGACGAAACATTCTTGTTCTTCATCGCCAAATCTTTTTCTTCGAGTTGTTTTCCTTTTATCTTGTATTCTTTGTCGCTTTTTGATAAGTCTTTTGAATTCTTTAACAACCTTTGCATATTCTTCGTCTTCACTTTCGGAACTAGAGTCGTCATCCTCACTTAGCTTCTTCTTGGTTGTCATCTCTACACAATCTTCTTGTTCACTCTTGTTGTGACTCATGTTGTTTTCGGCATCATTACCTTCACACACAAAATTTGAACTAGTAGCACTTGTACTTACTTCAACTAAATATTTGTCTACTATACTTTCTTTTGCTACTAACTTATGTGCAAGTTTTTCTTTCGCTTGACATTCTTCTTGATGATATTTTGAAAGACTTTTCCACATGTCGTTTGCCGTTTGACAAAAAAATACTATTTCATACTCAACTCTTGGTAGAGCTTTGTATATAATAAATTTTGCCAAGTTATTTTGTTTTTCAAAAATAGTATTTATTGATTGAATATCACCAATTGAAATGACATGCCAAAGATCATAGTCTATTGATTTCACATAACTTTTGAATCGATTTTTCCATTCAAGAAAATTTTCATTTTCAAGAAATGGTGGTTTGAAAACAATTTTCCCTTCCAAATATTTTTCCATTTCCATAGATCGATTTCAAGTTTTAAAATACAATATATTTTAAAAATCTTGTTTGACGTGGCTCTTGATACCAATTGTGGAAAACTAGAAGGGGGGGGGGGTTGAATAGTTTTACGTCTTTTTAATTTACAAAAGATTGGTTATGAAAAACTTCGATTCCAATTTTATGTGATCTCAACTTGCAATTATAAACAACAAAGTCTACTAATGAATATAATGGCAAACATGCAAGTAAGTAAGTAAAGAGATAAGGATAGAAAGGTAGCACCGTGAGACAAAGGATTTATAGTGGTTCGGCTACGAATCTCCTCTTCGTCCTACTCCACTCCCCGAGCACCTAACTCGAGAGTTTTCTTCACTATGTCAACAAGCTCCCTTATGGCGGAGAAAACCTTACACAACTTTTGCTTACACCAATTAACGACACTAAGCTAAATGTCGGGTTCTAATTGTAGCTAGAACCAATCTCACACCACTACACAACTTAGCACGACTTCTACACAACTTGTACACACCACAACTTCTTTACTACTTCACACCACTTCACTACTTCACTACTTCTTCTTCTCTGCACAACTTCTACTTCACAAGCACAACACAACTTCACAAATGATTTACACTATATACAATACTAATCTACAATACTTCTTAAACTTGATGTTGAAGAAGTATTCTTCTCTTGCACTTTGGATGAGGAATGATGAGGAGGGATTGAATCACTTGAAACAAAGATTAATAATCTTATGATCAAAGGGTTTAGAAAGATGTTTAGAGAGGATTGGATCTGAAAATTTTAGTGCAAAAGGTGAGGAAAAATATCAGGTTTGAGGTGGTATTTATAGGCAAAAGATTCTGACAACAGGAGCGTGCCGGCCCCCTTAAATGGAGGCCGGCCCCCTTAAAATTAAGGGGGCCGCCCATCTGTAAAGGTCAGAATCTTTGTCTTTTTCTGGGGAAAATTTATTTGGTGAAAAACTAACTGATTTTGGTTAAAAATTTTAATTCATATATTTAGTATGATTTAAACATTTTCTTTTATTATCAAAAATGTTTTTCAAAAATATATAATAAGTTTATATTATTTAATAAACTTTGTAATATTTAAATAAACATCCCTTTGATCATAAAATGTATTAGGCATTTGTTTATTCATACATTAAGTGATTTAGTTGGATAATATGATATAAACTAACTATTAAGTTTACGTTTAATGTTTTTACATTTTGTGATCGTCAAAACATAGAGATATCGAAAAATATAAATAACGTTTTTATGCATTATTTATATCAAAACTGCAGCAACGCGTGGGTGCCCCCGCTCGTATTATACTACTTATAATTAAACATTGGGTGTTACAACTCTCCCCCACCAATTTCGGTGTTTTGTCCTCACGAACTACACATATATATAATGTCTAACTGTTGCCAACTGCTAAGGTTCTTCTTCCTGACTAGTTCTCTCCCACTTAGCCGGTTGGTGAGAAAACCCTAAATCGATGACGGCGAGGTGACGTCGTCACAAGTATAACTGTATAAGCTGCCGCCGTCTTTTTATGTACAAAACTTTTAGAGAGCTTCCTTATACGTTGTGTTCTATGAAATCCCATAACTATGAGTTTGATGTTTATTTCCATGTGGTCACATCATTGTCTTCTTAACCATGCCAAAGATAGATTTTGCATTTAAATTTTAGTGAAAAATCCGTGTTATACAATGAAAAGCCCGAATGAACACAAAATCAAATGATAACCTGTGTATCATTCACGTCTAACAGAAGCTACTCTAAGTACTTACATTGCGAGATACACATGATCATAACGCTTAAGTGCTTAACGCCCACCTACAACATGTACGAGGACTAAATGATACAAAAATGACGACTATTTTAGACATGGATTGAAAGTAAAATTATGAGGAGACCAATGTGACAATGTAGGACAAAATGAGATATGATATGAAACCAGAAAAAATAATAACAATAATAATATGACAACTTGAAATAAAAGGTTTTATATATGTTCTACTTTTAGCATATACAAAGTTTAAGATGCCAACATGACATATTCTTATTACGACGGCGTCAGTCACGGCGCCACTAAACGCGTATAAACTTTCAATCATCGCCATTTTCGTGGGTCCCTACTAATAATTAGTGGATTGCTACTACTCGTATAGTCGTATATTGCTTTTAAGATTTATACATGTATTATAATAACTATTGAATAAACATAAGATTGTAGACTTATTTATTCGAGTAATAATGAGTTATTCTTAGCTTTTATTTTAGAAAGACCAACGCACACAAAATATATACTAAACTTTAGTTACCTTAGATGAAACTAATTGACATTCATTTAGTTAGCAAGCACTTGACGTAAACATCTCATACGTATCACTAAGTAGGGCTAATACAAATAGTTTAAATTGTTCGGTAAAAATTCGATTATAACCATTTATTTGTTTAATAAATGAACATATTTTGTTAAATGAGTGAACATTGTGCACGGTTCGTTTGGAGAAATGCTAATGGTGCGTTTAGTTGGGAAAAAAAAAAAAAAATCTCTTGTTTTGTAAAAATTTGCAAAGGAAATTTATCTCCACAAAACGCTTGAAAATATAGAAAATGCGTTTAGTTGTTTGTATTTTCTATTTTAAAGAAGAGGGGGGAGGGTTGTGGGTTAGAAAGGAAAACAAATAAAATTTGTTTTGTAATTTTCCTTGTTAAGTTAGGAAATAGGTGTTACCGCCGTTCAAAAAAAAAAAGTTAGGAAATAGGTAAGTTTATGTTTTGCAAAACATTTAGATGGAAAACACTTATTTGAACGCGATCTCTGTTTTCTTTGTTTTTCACAAAATATTTTGTGGAAAACAAGAGTGTTTTCTCCCAACTAAACGCACCCTCAACATTCCTACAAATGTGTCTACTCACATGATGCTGTCATTTGTCATAGCTGACGGTTTTGATGCAGAGAGATAATGAGGGGAAAAACTATATAATATTGTTGTGTGCAGGAGGATTTGTAGGATGAAATGGTAAGAGGGTGTAACAAAGCTCGTTCGTTTATTCATTTACGTTTGTTAGCATTTGACCATACGTTCACTGATTTTCATTTATGTATGTTTATTTGTATTAGTTTGTTATACTAGACGAGTACTCGCGCATAGCCACGAGATATATAGCGACAGATAATTATAGTTTCAATATTTTAATTAAGTGTTTCATTTAACGTTTTTGCTTACGACGTAAAATAAGCAAAATATAACTGGAAAAAAGTTGTGACAAAAGATAATTCAACTAAAGAACAATTTTAAAAATGTATCAGACAACGTCTAAAAACTTTTAATTAAAGCGAAAAAGAAAAAGAATAAAAAAAACTTTTTTTCTTTTTTTCTTAATTTAAGCATAAGTCACTATATATTTTTGGCACGATATTAAACAAAACCTTTAAATTTAAAACTATTGAGATTAACAAATTAAGAATAAAAGATATTTTGAGCACAACACACAAAGACTAAAAGGTATTTTGGGATTTGTGCATACTATCAAAAGTATCAACTGGTTGTTAGTTCGAGTCCTGCTTAAGACATACATTAAAAAAAAAAAAAAAAAAAAAAAAAAAACAAATAAAAAAAAAAAAAAAAAAAAAAAAAAAAACACTATGATTAAGAAAAAAAATAATAATAACAATGTTATATTTATATTTTAGATCTTTTATGTTTGCTTTTATACGTTTATTTATGTTTGTTGTTTTTTTGCTCGTTTCACACCCTAATGAACAAATATGAACAACATCATTCACTTAACGAACATGAACACCATCATTCGATTCATGTACAGATATACCATTAAGCGTCTTTAGTAGTCGATATTACATAAGTACACTTAACAATAACAATAATATGACAACCATTCTTTGGGTTAACCATGTTTTTTATTTTTCTTTTTAAAACTAGAAACATAAAAAATTTGAAGATACACATTATTTATGTAAAAATAAGAAAAGTTATATCGGCCAATGTTTCAAGAATACTAAATGCAAAAACTTAAATTAAAAAGTATTTAATAACATTACAAACCCTCCACTACTTCCAATTATATTTTCAACTTTTATTCATTATATAATGTTTTTTCTTTTTGTCATTAGCTTTTAAAATTCAAATTTCCGTTAAATTCTGGCAACGTGCTGGCTTGTCATATTGTCTCTTTTTATAATAATAATTGTACTCAGATAGACTTTTTATTCTTGCCGGTGCCGTCGACAATTTTTTGGAAAAGTGTTATACTTATTTTACTTTCAATAAAGTCGTAACATTCTTTTGTATTGTAAATCATATTCTTATCTATACAACAGTTTGCCTAGTATTAATCTTTATACGATTTTAGCACATTCGTTAAAAGTGGTATAAAAGACTCTCTGAATAACGAGTGAAAGCTGTGAAACTAGTAGCTTCTAAGTTATATTAAAGCGATCCAGCCAGATTGTGTTAGCTCACCAAAACATTATATATTATATAATGTTAATAAAACAAATTTAACATGTTTTTCATAACAAATATATTAAGACAAATTTACATTTTGGTTAATGGTTGTTACTACCTTGTTTATAAAAGAAATAATACATGTAGGTATGATATTACTATAGTTTACCGTCGTGAAATAAACTAAAGTTCATTTTATTCTACTTATATGTCACAAACTTGATGTAACTACCGATAAGTTACACCCTTTAATTATTTAATCCAACACATACCCCTCTTGTACCCTAGGCAACACACATGTTACTCGTTATTGCATCAATAAAAAATTGTGTGTAAATCATTATTCAAAGCTTAATTATCATTGATTTTAACTAATATTCTAAAATATATATTGATTTATAGAATTGAAGGAGCCAGAGAAGCCAGAAGACTTAACATGGGTTTGGTGGCAGGTGAATCACTTTCTCAAGGCTAATATTGATTCTAAAAATAATTGAAATATTATTATACACTTATCAAAAAACAATAATACTCATTAGTAAACAAATAAAATAATAAAATGTCACCTTTAAATTCAAACACAATGTGAGAAATCAACACAAACACGCATTGGCCAGTTGGGCCATTTTCTCAAAACACACAAACACTAAAACAAGTTTTAAAAACACAACAATTTTCAATCATACATTATTCCAACAATGCCACCACCACGTTTACACCACCTCCTCCTCCTCACCATCCTACTCACCACCGCGATCCACCACGCCACCGCCGCCGGAGAAAACGATAACGACGCTGAAGACATAAAAAACCTCGTTTTCGAAAACCCAAGTCTTAAACAAGCCTACATTGCCCTCCAAGCATGGAAAGAAGCCATATTTTCCGACCCTTTTAACTTTACCGCGAATTGGACCGGCCCGGCGGTTTGCTCTTACCCTGGCGTGTTTTGTGCTCCATCATTAGCGAACTCCTCTATTCGAGTAGTTGCGGGAATTGATCTTAACCATGCTGATATAGCTGGTTACCTCCCACCAGAGCTTGGAAAGTTGACTGATCTAGCACTCTTCCACATTAACTCGAACAGGTTTTGTGGGACAGTGCCCAAAACATTTAAGAAGCTGAAGCTACTTCATGAGCTGGATATAAGTAACAACCGATTTGTTGGACATTTTCCAACGGTTGTTTTATCTTTACCAGTTTTGAAATTTCTAGACCTTCGGTTTAATGAGTTTGAAGGGCCTGTCCCGGTTCAGCTATTTGATAAAGATCTTGACGCGGTTTTCTTGAATGACAACCGGTTCAAGTTCGGTATTCCACCCAACTTGGGTAACTCACCTGTTTCGGTTCTTGTGTTGGCGAATAATGATCTAGGTGGGTGTCTTCCAGCAAGTATTGGGCAAATGGGGTTGACTTTGAATGAAATTATATTGATGAATGATAACTTGACTAGCTGTTTGCCGGTCCAGATTGGGGCGTTGAAACAGGTGACGGTGTTTGATGTTAGTTTTAATAGTCTTCAAGGACCATTACCTGCAGCTATTGCAGGTATGAGGAGTGTGGAAGAGCTTAATGTGGCGCATAATAAGCTGACAGGAGTTGTGCCTGATAGTATTTGTAAGTTGCCAAGATTGGCAAACTTTACTTACTCGTTTAATTACTTTACGGGTGAGGCGCCTTCGTGTGTTAATGGCACTGGGAAGCTGTTTGACGATGGTCAGAATTGTATGCTTGGAAAGATGAACCAAAGGTCTGGGAGAGAGTGTGCGTCTAGTGATGCGAAGCCTGTTGATTGTAGTAAGATGCAGTGTGGAGTGAGTCCATCGCCAGTGCCAGTTGTGTCTCCGCCGACGTCTAAGTCTAGTCCTCAGACTAGGAGGAGGGTTCCTACACCGAAGCCGCCATCTCCAAAGGTGTCTTCAGCGCCCAGGCCAAAGATTAGTTTGGCGCCACCACCGCCAGAATCTAAGTCTTCACCTGTTAGTAGATCACACCCACCACCACAACCAAGACAGGAAGTTACGCCACCACCTCCAACGTGGCAAGTGTCACCAAATAATAGACATGCTCCACCACCACCGTCGCCTCCTAAATTTGAAACTTCACCAGTAAACCGTCATGCACCTCCACCACCGTCACCTTCACCACCACCTCCCCCGTCACCATCTCCACCTCCACCTCCATCACCATCGCCACCACCACCTCCTTCACCATCACCACCACCTCCACCATCACCATCTCCACCACCACCTCCTTCACCATCGCCACCACCACCACCATCACCATCACCACCTCCACCACCGTCACCATCGCCACCACCACCTCCCCCATCACCATCGCCACCACCACCTCCATCACCATCACCGCCACCACCTCCTCCACCTTCACCATCACCACCACCACCATATTACTCATCACCACCACCTCCCCCGTCCCCATCACCACCACCTCCTCCATCACCATCGCCACCACCTCCACCATCACCATCACCCCCACCACCATATTATTCATCACCACCACCACCACCATCACCTTCGCCGCCACCTCCTTGCACACCACCGCCACATTACTCATCCCCACCACCGCCACAATACTCATCCCCACCTCCACCTCATTACGTATACTCATCCCCACCTCCACCACCTCACTCACCACCCCCACCATCACCATACTATTATTCATCACCACCACCACCACCACATTACTCATCTCCACCACCACCACACTACTCATCACCACCACCACCACCACACTACTCATCACCACCACCACCAACACCCGACTGCACTCCATCACCACCACCACCACCGCCACCTGCTCCAAAGCCATGTGACCACCCCACTACATCTCCTCCACCACCACAACAACAATGGCATCATCAACCACCACAAACTCAATCTCCACCACCCCATAAACACACATACACACCTCCACCACCTCCACTCGATAACTTTCCTCTACCACCAGTGGTCGGAGTATCCTACGCCTCTCCACCACCACCCGTAATCCCCTACTACTAATCCAAATCTATACATATACATACACACTTAACATCACAAAAACTTGCATAAATCTGTAATTTTTGGGGAATTGGAGGGGATTTTTATTAATTTGTTTCTTTCTTTTTTTTTTATTGTGTTCAAGTATTATACGTTTTGTAATATCCTCATGTATAATTCGAGTTTGGGATTAGGAAATGTTAGAATACTTTTATTCATTTATATTTATATGTGAACAAAGATTTATATCATCATGTAATAAGTTTTCTGTTTCCGATTTACTTTCTTATTTGCTTGTGTGTGCTGATACAAAACTACAACCTTAATGTACTCGAGTTTGACTCAAGCTCCATGTTTCAGTATATCAAACTTGAGTCGACCATGAAATAATTTTGATTACAATGAAACACATTGTAGTCTAGTAGCTATACTGGAAATGATCAGATATGCCGTCTGTGTTATTTCAATCTGGAGTTGTAATAACGCATAATGATAAGACTGCATAAAAGGCAAACAAATGAGACATGGATAATTTTGTATCATGTAAGAGAAATGGGAAAATTGAATTTCTATGAGTTGCTGATATACCACAACTCAAAAGGCGTCCACTAAGGTGCAGGTAGAAGAACGTTGTAGCAGACCTAGAGCTGAAAGGTGAGAGCTAAGCAGAGCTGCAGAAGTAGGGTGTTGATGTGACAAAATACTGAAATAGTAATAAATCAATCAATCGCTTGGTATTTGATGACGACAACTGTTTAGTATTGAAAGTAGTAAAGGGATTCATGTTCTAGCAAAATAAGGGTTGTTGAGATCAAAACCAGTGGCGGATACAAGATTAAAAGTTATGAGGTGTTTTTATTAGGACTATAGAAGACTTGGAACACAAAAATTGGGACAATGTGCATTACTGGAAAATCGGTATGTTTGATAAAACATTAAACTAAGTTGGAAAAATTCATGTGGTTCACGGCACCACCGGGAACCCCCAAGCAAGCACTTAGCACAAAGGATTTTGATGAATTTTGTTTCATAGTTTGCAGCCTTAACACAGACCAAAAGGGCTTAGGACATCATTCTAACAAGAATTGTTGAGATGTATAAGTAGTGGAAGTTTGAACTTCAATTGAAATTAAATTCACTAAAAGAAAAGCAAATTCACAAGAGTTCAAAGATCACGTACATGGCCATAGCTTGAAATAACACCACAATCAACTATAAGTACTCAAACAAACTACTGTAACCTATAAAATTCCGACAATTCTAATAACCAATCTAAAAAAAATACCTTTCGTTCAAGAACCATACCAGCTATGATTAGCGCACATATCTTGTAGGAGGAACGAGCAACGACCCAAAACCAATACATTTTTCTACTTCCGCTACAACCTTAATAACATGGTGTTGTAGTGCTGATCAGTGAACGTCAGTTAGCAAAAGACTTGGAACATATAAAAAGTAGTAGTAACTTCCGAAAATATTATTGAAATGGCCACAAACTTGTAACAAATTCACATTTTGCACACCGAGGTATAAGTTTTTCTATTCTTTAACTTCTTTGAACAGATCGTTGGTGAAAACGTCATAATGTAAATAATGAAAACTTTTTTTATTGTTTTTTCTGCATTTACATTGTTCCAAATTTGTGTTGTGTGAAAAAATGTATTTGATTTTTGTGGTTTGTTAGGTAAATGCAAAAAAAATATATAACTTGAAAGATAACAACCTAATAAAGACTAAAAGAGAAGAGTTGAAAGTTTAATGCACAAAATGTGAACATATTAAAACCTTGTGTCCATTTTGAACAACATTTGTNAAGTGGAGGGTGGGGAGTGGGTTCTTGTACGACGACGTTTTGAATGAAGTGAAATGTGGGATGTAACGTGGTGAATGGAGAGTGGCCATTGGGTTACTTGTTGGTGTTTGACAAATTAAAAGTCAAACCCTATTGCCCTCCATAAGTCCACAACTTTTTTTTTTTTTTTTTTTTTAGAAATTGTGATATTAAGTTTCGATCAATGGGGTGTCGAATTATTTTATCTCGGTAACGTACTTGTTTTTGGTGATTTTTGTATTACTTGCTAGTTAGAAAGAGTGAAATGTGGGCTCCTATTAATGAATGTGTTTACATTATGATAAAATTATGTTAAAAATAGCATATCCTACACGTTGATGTTGGCGCACAGGGACAGAGCTTGGGGGTTCCCGTGGGTGCCCGGACCCCTATGGATTTTTTCGATGTAGTGTTAATTTTTGAAAAAAACATCAATTTTTCTTAAATGCATCTTAAATGCACCCGGTCCATTGAAATGTGTTTCTATATAAGGGTTCCAAAAAATTTGCGCACCCGGTCATATTTGGTCCTGGTTCCGTCCCTGTTGGCGCATAATATTTTTAAGAGCAACAGTTAACAAGTTTGTTGCGTGTATAAATTGATCTTAGTATTATCTTACAAGCTTGAAGTAAACAATCGTGAAATCGAAGCTGTACCCTTTAGATTTTCAAAATCAGAAGTCGTTGATATTCAGTAGGGATTTTATGTTCCAAGCATTACTGACTAGTGACTAGTAAGATTTAGAACCATGAAAATAGCGAAACGAGACATTTTTGCTTACATGACTTTGGAACTTTCGGAAATGTTAGGACAGTTAGGTAGAGGCTCCTGGAGAACTTGGAGATGATTTTATTTATAATGATGGAATTAGTATTAGCTATTGTGTGGAGCAGAATTAGGAAACTTAACTTGTGAGAGATCACCTAGTACTAAAAGTGTGAAAACAAGCTTTAACGACGTTTCAAATACCAGAACATCGTGTAATGCGCTTATTGCTCGTGCTTGAATGTTAATATTTTTTGAATAAAAGAATGAGAAATACTACAGATAATAGTTTATCTATAGGAGCTTCTTTTCATAAAGCACCCCTTTTTTTTTGGGGTAAAGGTGATTACCCCGGTAAAATATATAATCACAGAAAAAAAGATAAGTACAATGGTATGTGGCTGAATTACCACATAAATTTCAAGCAAATGCTTGAACTACCACTAAGCCGTATGTGACATGCCACAAAACGGACTAATAAATACAAACTACACTAACAATAACACCAATAGGAAAAAACCACCTAACCGAGCACATATCTCCAAAACAATCCGACAGCAACGTACTAGGAGTATTAGTAGCCAAAAGAGACTGCCTCCTTAAAAAACCTTCCCAGGAAAAACCCGTGGGAAAAACCCTGGAGAAGGAAAAAAGAGTATAGCTCTCAATTGGCACCCTTTTTCGGATATACATTTGCAGTTTTACAAGATCTAAGAGATCCACTAATTTCAATGCGTTGTGGCCTCCCAATAACCCATTGTTGAGTTATAGTAATACTTATTTTACTTTCAATAAAGTCGTAACATTCTTTTGTATTGTAAATCTTTATACAATTTTTACTTTCAATAGTGCCGTCGACAATTTTTATTCTTGCCTAGTATTAATCTTTATACGATTTTAGCACACTAGTTATAATACCCGCGCACGCGCGGGTTTTTTAAAATTTTTTGAATCATATATTCTTATTTATTAAAAAATAAATAATTTAATCTTTGTTTTGTTTGATTTATGATGTTTAATTATAGTTTTTTATTATTAAAGATATATTATTTAAAATTTTTAATCCTATTATTAATTGCATCTTATCTATATTTTTTGCATTTATCTTCTACTTATGTTAATTGTATCTTATCTATATTTTTTGTATTTATCTTCTACTTGTGTTATTGATAAATATAAAATGTTACCTAATAAGAAAATAATTTTTTTTTAAATACAATTATTACTAAATAAGGTATGAATTGATTTTTTTGAAATGGAAAATTCCCAATAGGGGTTTTGTTTTATTATATAAAAGATTCGTTAAAAGTGGTATAAAAGACTCTTTGAATAACGAGTGAAAGCTGTGAAACTAGTAGCTTCTAAGTTGTATTAAAGCGATCCAGCCAGATTGTGTTAGCTCACCAAAACATTATATATTATATAATGTTAATAAAACAAATTTAACATGTTTTTCATAACAAATATATTAAGACAAATTTACATTTTGGTTAATGGTTGTTACTACCTTGTTTATAAAAGAAATAATACATGTAGGTATGATATTACTATAGTTTACCGTCGTGAAATAAACTAAAGTTCATTTTATTCTACTTATATGTCACAAACTTGATGTAACTACCGATAAGTTACACCCTTTAATTATTTAATCCAACACATACCCCTCTTGTACCCTAGGCAACACACATGTTACTCGTTATTGCATCAATAAAAAAATTGTGTGTAAATCATTATTAAAAGCTTAATTATCATTGATTTAACTAATATTCTAAAATATATTGATTTATGGAATTGAAGGAGCCAGAGAAGCCAGAAGACTTAACATGGGTTTGGTGGCAGGTGAATCACTTTCTCAAGGCTAATATTGATTCTAAAAATAATTGAAATATTATTATACACTATCAAAAAAACAATATTATTCTCATTAGTAAACAAATAAAATAATAAAATGTTACCTTTAAATTCAAACACAATGTGCGAAATCAACACAAAACACGCATTGGCCAGTTGGGCCATTTTCTCAAAACACACAAACACTAAAACAAGTTTATAAAACAAAGTTTTAAAAACACAACAATTCTCAATCATACATTATTCCAACAATGCCACCACCACGTTTACACCACCTCCTCCTCCTCACCATCCTTCTCACCACCGCGATCCACCACGCCGCCGCCGCCGGAGAAAACGATAACGACGCCGAAGACATAAAAAACCTCGTTTTCGAAAACCCGAGTCTTAAACAAGCCTACATTGCCCTCCAAGCATGGAAAGAAGCCATATTCTCCGACCCTTTTAACTTTACCGCGAATTGGACCGGCCCGGCGGTTTGCTCTTACCCTGGCGTGTTTTGTGCTCCATCATTAGCGAACTCCTCTATTCGAGTAGTTGCGGGAATTGATCTTAACCATGCTGATATAGCTGGTTACCTCCCACCAGAGCTTGGAAAGTTGACTGATCTAGCACTCTTCCACATTAACTCGAACAGGTTTTGTGGGACAGTGCCCAAAACATTCAAGAAGCTGAAGCTACTTCATGAGCTGGATATAAGTAACAACCGGTTTGTTGGACATTTTCCAACGGTTGTTTTATCTTTACCAGTTTTGAAATTTCTAGACCTTCGGTTTAATGAGTTTGAAGGGCCTGTCCCGGTTCAGCTATTTGATAAAGATCTTGACGCGGTTTTCTTGAATGACAACCGGTTCAAGTTCGGTATTCCACCCAACTTGGGTAACTCACCTGTTTCGGTTCTTGTGTTGGCGAATAATGATCTAGGTGGGTGTCTTCCAGCAAGTATTGGGCAAATGGGGTTGACTTTGAATGAAATTATATTGATGAATGATAACTTGACTAGCTGTTTGCCGGTCCAGATTGGGGCGTTGAAACAGGTGACGGTGTTTGATGTTAGTTTTAATAGTCTTCAAGGACCATTACCTGCAGCTATTGCAGGTATGAGGAGTGTGGAAGAGCTTAATGTGGCGCATAATAAGCTGACAGGAGTTGTGCCTGATAGTATTTGTAAGTTGCCAAGATTGGCAAACTTTACTTACTCGTTTAATTACTTTACGGGTGAGGCGCCTTCGTGTGTTAATGGCACTGGGAAGCTGTTTGACGATGGTCAGAATTGTATGCTTGGAAAGATGAACCAAAGGTCTGGGAGAGAGTGTGCGTCTAGTGATGCGAAGCCTGTTGATTGTAGTAAGATGCAGTGTGGAGTGAGTCCATCGCCAGTGCCAGTTGTGTCTCCGCCGACGTCTAAGTCTAGTCCTCAGACTAGGAGGAGGGTTCCTACACCGAAGCCGCCATCTCCAAAGGTGTCTTCAGCGCCCAGGCCAAAGATTAGTTTGGCGCCACCACTGCCAGAATCTGAGTCTTCACCTGTTAGTAGATCACACCCACCACCACAACCAAGACAGGAAGTTACGCCACCACCTCCAACGTGGCAAGTGTCACCAAATAATAGACATGCTCCACCACCACCGTCGCCTCCTAAATTTGAAACTTCACCAGTAAACCGTCATGCACCTCCACCACCGTCACCTTCACCACCACCTCCCCCGTCACCATCTCCACCTCCACCTCCATCACCATCGCCACCACCACCTCCTTCACCATCACCACCACCTCCACCATCACCATCTCCACCACCACCTCCTTCACCATCGCCACCACCACCACCATCACCATCACCACCTCCACCACCGTCACCATCACCACCACCTCCACCATCACCATCGCCACCACCACCTCCATCACCATCACCGCCACCACCTCCTCCACCTTCACCATCACCACCACCACCATATTACTCATCACCACCACCTCCCCCGTCCCCATCACCACCACCTCCTCCATCACCATCGCCACCACCTCCACCATCACCATCACCCCCACCACCATATTATTCATCACCACCACCACCACCATCACCTTCGCCGCCACCTCCTTGCACACCACCGCCACATTACTCATCCCCACCACCGCCACAATACTCATCCCCACCTCCACCTCATTACGTATACTCATCCCCACCTCCACCACCTCACTCACCACCCCCACCATCACCATACTATTATTCATCACCACCACCACCACCACATTACTCATCTCCACCACCACCACACTACTCATCACCACCACCACCACCACACTACTCATCACCACCACCACCACCACACTACTCATCACCACCACCACCACCACACTACTCATCACCACCACCACCACCACACTACTCATCACCACCACCACCAACACCCGACTGCACTCCATCACCACCACCACCACCGCCACCTGCTCCAAAGCCATGTGACCACCCCACTACATCTCCTCCACCACCACAACAACAATGGCATCATCAACCACCACAAACTCAATCTCCACCACCCCATAAACACACATACACAGCTCCACCACCTCCACTCGATAACTTTCCTCTACCACCAGTGGTCGGAGTATCCTACGCCTCTCCACCACCACCCGTAATCCCCTACTACTAATCCAAATATATACATATACATACACACTTAACATCACAAAAACTTGCATAAATCTGTAATTTTTGGGGAATTGGAGGGGATTTTTATTAATTTGTTTCTTTTTTTTATTGTGTTCAAGTATTATACGTTTTGTAATATCCTCATGTATAATTCGAGTTTGGGAATTAGGAAATGTTAGAATATTTTTATTCATTTATATTTATATGTGAAGAAAGAGTTATATCATCATGTAATAAGTTTTCTGTTTCCGATTTACTTTCTTATTTGCTTGTGTGTGCTGATACAAAACTACAACCTTAATGTACTCGAGTTTGACTCAAGCTCCATGTTTCAGTATATCAAACTTGAGTCGACCATGAAATAATTTTGATTACAATGAAACACATTGTAGTCTAGTAGTAAGTGCCTAACCTTAACAATGAAACACGTTGTAGCTATACTGGAAATGATCAGATATGCCGTCTGTGTTATTTTCAATCTGGAGTTGTAATAACGCATAATGATAAGACTGCTTAAAAGGCAAACAATTGAGACATGCATAATTTTGTATCATGTAAGAGAAATGGGAAAATTGAATTTCTATGAGTTGCTGATATACCACAACTCAAAAGGCGTCCACTAAGGTGCAGGTAGAAGAACGTTGTAGCAGACCTAGAGCTGAAAGGTGAGAGCTAAGCAGAGCTGCAGAAGTAGGGTGTTAATGTAACAAAATACTGAAATAGTAATAAATCAATCAATCGCTTGGTATTTGATGACGACAACTGTTTAGTATTGAAAGTAGTAAAGGGATTCATGTTCTAGCAAAATAAGGGTTGTTGAGATCAAAACAAGTGGTGGATACAAGATTAAGAGTTATGAGGTGTATTTTATTAGAACTATAGAAGACTTGGAACACAAAAATTTGGGACAAGGTGCATTTCTAGAAAATCGGTATGTTTGATAAAGCATTACACTATGTTGGAAAAATCCATGTGGTTCATGGCACCACCGGGAACCCCCAAGCAAGCACATAGCAGAAAGGATTTTGATGAATTTTGTTTCATAGTTTGAAGCCTTTTGACAGACCAAAAGGGCTTACCACATCATTCTATCAAGAATTGTTGAGATGTATAAGTAGATAGAAGAAGAAACTTCAATTGAAATTAAATTCACTAAAAGAAAAGCAAATTCACAAGAGTTCAAAGATATATCACGTACATGGCCATAGCTTGAAATAACACCACAATCAACTACAAGTACTCAAACAGGGTTCCTAACGGGGTTCCTAACGAAGCCACACACCCTTCTCTGTCTTGATCATTGTGGGTGCTGGTTGAATGGTCTCGATGGGGAGGTGTTGTGGAAATGTAGTTAGATGGTGGGTGCTTATAAGGTGAATTCAGCAAGATCCAAACAGGCATGGTTTACAATATAGTGCAGTTTGGTTCTATGGCATGGTAGTTCTTTTTTTTGTCTGATAGATGGTCTAGTATCATCTGTTATTGGATGATTTAGTGCTGATGTTATATGTCTGAGATGAGTTTTGTTCACTCAGTTTGCTTTAAATTGTATCATTTTGTGGTTTTAATAAAAGAATTCACCTTTGCACCAAAAAAAAAGTACTCAAACAAACTACTATAACCTATAAAATTCCGACAATTCTAATAACCAATCTAAAAGAATACCTTTCGTTCAAGAACCAGACCAGCTATGATTCACGCACATATCTTGTAGGAGGAACAAGCAACGACCCACAACCAAGACACATCCAAAGCAACTAGTTGTTTACCCCTTAGAAACAAGTTTAAGGGGAGTTATCGATTCTTGAACTTCCTAAAACTACCTATGTTGTGTGTCCTTTCATATGACCAAGATTCAAAATTGTGATGCCACATAAATATTACTTCCTGTCGCTAAAACATAATTACACGCAGCCTTCAGTTGATCATAAATTTACATGTCTAAAAGTTTTTCAGTGGAAGCTATTCCTATGGTCAACTTAAGCAAGTGTGCGACAAGTTTGTGATATTACCTACTATTATAGGGGGGTTTTTTTTTTTTTTTGGTAAATAAATCCACGAATAAAAGCAAAAGCTGTCTGATTCCTTGAGTTATTTAACTGAAGTGCATATTAAACGTAAACAGCTTTGGCCATATTGCAAAGCGAAGTATGTAAGAACGTTGTATATATGCTGGAGGTTGAAGAGTTAGGCGGTGTTTGTTTTTTTCAAAAAACAACTTCTTTTCACTTTTGTCTGCAAGCGCGAAGATGAAATGAAAGAAGTGCGTTTGTTTTTTCCTCTTATGTCTGCAGGCGGGAAGAGGAAATGAAAGAAGTGCTTTTGTTTTTTCCACTTATATCTGCAAGCGGGAAGAGGAAATGAAATAAGTGTGTTTGTCTATTTTTAGACATAAAAATATATGAAAAAACAAACGCAACCTTAGCCTCGATATTTCTCTAAATCATAAGTAATTCAAATTTACACAAAGTTTATGATCACAAGTTTACAGATTTAACAGTATGTTGATTGAAAATAATCATGACATTATACAACACAATTTCCATGAATGTGAACCATCGGGAACATTTAATCAAACACTTGGTGTTAATACTAGCTAGAAAAACAAAGAGTCAATGACATAGATAGAGTTTTGCAATCAGTGAATATACCACATTACAGTAGAAGTCCTAGACCCGCAGGTAGAAGAATGTCGCGGAAAGGCGATAAACAAGCGGAAGTAAGATGCTGTTCTAGTGCTGATCAGTGAACGTCACTTTGCAAAAGACTTGAACATATGTAGTAACTTCCGAAAATGTAATTGAAATGACCACAAACTTGTAACAAATTCACATTTTGCACACCGGGGTATAAGTTTTTCTACTTTTTTTTTTTTTTTTTTTTTTTTTTTTTTTTAATTTATTTTCATCATCATCATATTAACTTCTTTGAATAGATCGTTGGTGAAAACATCATAATGTAAATAATGAATACATTTTTTTTTTTGCATTTATATTGTTCCGAATTTCTTTTGTGTGAAAAAATGTATTTGAATTTTGTGGTTTTTTAGGTTATTATAGATGATACGAACAATTTTATTGGATGTAATTCGAATTATGTAAAAGCCGAGAAATATAACTTGAAAGAAAACAACCTAACTCGCGTCAAATGGGCCAAAACCTATCTTTGAAATTAATTAAAAATGTTGATATAAAAATCTAACAGTAGTCGAATGATAAATACGAATTTAGAGTAGAAAATTTTGGAATGATAATATATAAAAAGATGTAACATAACACGACTAAAACAGAAGAGTTGAAAGTATTATGCACAAAATGTGAAGATATTCAAACCTTGTGTCCACAAAAACAAAAGAAAAACAGAAACCGATCCACGCAAGTCAGTCACCGCGTTGTGCAACTTTAATTCATTGGTGACGTCCTCTCATCACCACCACAAACAACAACAACACTTCTCAGTTCTCGGTCTACTACGCTTCCTGGTCGCCTTTTATATCCTCCTGGTATATATACTGAATTCAATTTTCCATATTTTATCTTACATAATACAATAATATTCTTTTAGTATGAACACAAGGTGTTTGATAAAATGTCTCAATTGGTTCACTTTTTTTTTTTTTTTTTTTTTAGAAATTGTGATATTAAATTTCGATCCATGGGGGGTTCAATATTATTTTATCTCGGTAAGGTACTTGTTTTTGGTGATTTTCGTATTACTTGCTAGTTAGAAAGAGTGAAATGCGGGTTACTGTTAATGAATGTGTTTACATTATGATAAAATTATGTTAAAAAAAGGGCATATCCTACACGTTGATGTTGGCGCACAGGGACAGAGCTAGGGGGTTCCCGCGGGTGCCCGGGACCCCTATGGATTTTTTCGATGTAGTGTTAATTTTTGAAAAAACATCAATTTTTTCTAAAGGCATCTTAAATGCACCCGGTCCATCGAAATGTGTTTCTATATTAGGGTTCCAAAAAATTTGCGCACCCGATCATATTTGGTCCTGGTTCCGTCCCTGTTGGCGCATAATATTTTTAAGAGCAGCAGTTAACAAGTTTGTTGCGTGTATAAATTGATCTTAGTATTATCTTACAAGCTTGAAGTAAACAATCGTGAAATCGAAGCTGTCCCCTTTAGATTTTCAAAATCAGAAGTCGTTGATATTCAGTAGGGATTTTATGTTCCAAGCATTACTGACTAGTGACTAGTAAGATTTAGAACCATGAAAATAGCGAAACGAGACATTTTTGCTTACATGACATTGGAACTTTCGGAAATGTTAGGACAGTTAGGTAGAGGCTCCTGGAGAACTTGGAGATGATTTTATTTATAATGATGGAATTAGTATTAGCTATTGTGTGGAGCAGAATTAGGAAACTTAACTTGTGAGAGATCACCTAGTACTAAAAGTGTGAAAACAAGCTTTAACGACGTTTCAAATACCAGAACATCGTGTAATGCGCTTATTGCTCGTGCTTGAATGTTAATATTTTTTGAATAAAAGAATGAGAAATACTACAGATAATAGTTTATCTATAGGAGCTTCTTTTCATAAAGCACCCCTTTTTTTTTGGGGTAAAGGGGATTACCCCGGTAAAATATATAATCACAGAAAAAAAGATAAGTACAATGGTATGTGGCTGAATTACCACATAAATTTCAAGCAAATGCTTGAACTACCACTAAGCCGTATGTGACATGCCACAAAACGGACTAATAAATACAAACTACACTAACAATAACACCAATAGGAAAAAACCACCTAACCGAGCACATATCTCCAAAACAATCCGACAGCAACGTACTAGGAGTATTAGTAGCCAAAAGAGACTGCCTCCTTAAAAAACCTTCCCAGGAAAAACCCGTGGGAAAAACCCTGGAGAAGGAAAAAAGAGTATAGCTCTCAATTGGCACCCCTTTTCGGATATACATTTGCAGTTTTACAAGATCTAAGAGATCCACTAATTTCAATGCGTTGTGGCCTCCCAATAACCCATTGTTGAGTTATACTCTAAAAAAACTACCTACAATAGTATAATATCATATCATTCTTCATGTTTGTGTCATACTTTTTTTTGGGATGAACTTTCATTAGAATTGTAAACCATTGACTATGACAGAGTTGAAAGAATGTCGTTCAGAATGGTTGCTCGTAGATTGGGGAGAAACCTATTACCTACGTTCACTCCAGCTGCTACTCTGCATTCCCATGCCACCAGCTTCGGTAGGCCAACCTTACTAGTTACAACCCTGTTTTCTTTCGCTTATAATTACTGAATTATATGTAAAAATGCTGATATGCTAGATACCCTCTCGAATTTTATACACGTGGAAGTTCTAAACAGCAGGTTTGTTCTATAATGATAAATCCATGTATAACGCTGTAGTTGTACTGCAGGATTCAAAGAAGTAAATGAAGATGAAAAAAGCCAACTGGTTGGTAATGTTTTCACCAAGGTTGCATCAAACTATGATATTATGAATGATGTAATGAGTGGTGGACTCCATAGGTTGTGGAAAGAAAGGTGAAGTGTTAAGGTTTATCTTATTTTCATATCCCATTAGTTGTCAGATTGGTTGAAAATTTGAGCGGTGGACTCCACAAGCGTGTATTTTTTATGCTCGCTTTTTTTTCTTTTTCAGATTAGTTGGAAAATTGAGCCCATTTCCAGGGATGAAGCATCTTGATGTTGCTGGTGGGACAGGTTAGTTTGTCTCGGTGATCATTTTGATATGTAATTGATCTCTAACTGATCATGGAATTTGATTTATATGAAATCATAAACAGATCGTTACTAGTCATGGAATTTGATGTTGCTGGAATTTTCACAGGTGACGTCGCTTTCAGGATCCTGGAAACTATCAATAATGTTAACCGCAGAGCCATACAAGACACCTTTGAAGATGATTTGCAGGCAGAAACTCAGATTTATGTTTGTGATATTAATCCAAATATGTTGGATGTTGGTAGAAAACGAGCCCAACAAAGAGGTGAGTTTTGTTAAGTTGCTTGACAGAAATTCATCGTCCATAATAGAGTAATGATGCAAGTTTTTAACCATGTTCCATCATGGATTACCAGTTGCTTCTAACATAATGTAGGGCTTGGCGATCTGGGGTCCCTCGTATGGGTCGAGGGAGATGCAGAGAAGCTCAGTTTTGAGGATGGGTCAATGGATGGTTACACTATCGCTTTTGGTATTAGGAACGTTACACACATAGAAAAAGCTCTGGCTGAAGCATACAGGTACTTGACATGCAAATTAGAATATGTTCCTGAGAAGAATTTGTTCAATTACATCATTGTTGAAGAATAGAAAAGAAGGTGTAGTAATCATATGACAGTTTAGTTCATTTTTTTATTATCAGGGTACTAAAAAAGGGAGGAAGATTCCTTTGCCTTGAACTCAGCCATGTAGACACTCCAGTTTTCAAGCAGCTGTAAGTATCTAAACACTTATATACGAGTCAGTGTTTGACTTTTAAGTATTGGAAAATTACTTTTTAAATGCTGGAAATATGTTCATGGATTTGCTGTGAGCAAAATTAATTAACTGAATCAAACGGTTATTATTTTATTTGGAGACATATATTGGATTCACTAAACAAAGACATGCATTAGTTTCAGACTTTCAGCTTCAAAGTCAAAAACGGACTTTCTTTCAGGACGGTATTCTATCAATAGATTTCCTTTTCACTCATATTGTTTTTGTTTTGTTTTGTTTTGTTTCATCAGGTATGATTACTACTCATTCTCGGTAATTCCAGTTCTAGGAGAGCTAATTGCTGGAGATCGTGATTCTTATCAGTATTTGGTTGAGAGCGTTCGAAAATTTCCTCCTCAGGTATGTTCGCATTTTGACCATACTGATATCTCTATATTGACCCAGACCTTAATGAAAACAAAAGGTGTATGGCTCCCTCTTTTCTCATATAGAAACAAAAAGTGTATGGCTCCCTCTTTTCTCACATGTGAATATTTTCTATGACAATGTCATAAGTAAGCAAATGTTGAAATCGTATTATGGCTTCTATGATCAGAAGTTGAAGTTACTTTTAGGGTAAAAATTCTGTATAGATTTTTTAGCCTGTCAAATGGTGCTTTACTCAATGCAGCTTAAGAAAGGTGGATGTTATAGGTTATGTTTTGATTATATGACTCCGTCGGTCCCATTCATCATTGAAATGAAGATGCCAATGTGGCTGTTATCTACTGACACTGGAGGAATTAGAGAATAAAACCTAACGAATAGAAAATTAAACAAGATGCAACTAATTTGTTGAAAAATACGAACACCCTTTTATTTAGGCCATGTAAACTTTTGGATTATAAGAATGAAATTCAAATCACACTTCAACTATTAACAAATGTAGCATCTATGTGCTAGCAAGTTATTATCTTAAATGCAAGTTTGTGTACAATTGAAATCCTGTATCGTTCCATTTTTTTGAACACAGTCTAATATTCTGTATATTTATTGTCTGGTTGGTGCTTTTCCAGGAGGTTTTTGCTTCAATGATTGCGGATGCTGGGTTCCAAAAGGTCGAGTATGAAAATCTTGTTGGAGGAGTAGTGGCTATCCATTCTGGGTTAAAGATATAGGTGCTTGTAGAATCTTTAACAAACTTTGTCCATCTCTTCCCCACTTTGAATATTTTGGTGTCACTTTGACAAGTGAAGTTCATAAAACGGACTAGGAAAATATAGCTTGAATTCGAATGTTATGTATTGTTGTTGCTTTTACAGCCGAACTTTGATATCTACATGAAAGTTTAGACAGATCCCTTGCAGGAATTATTGATGATTTTGGTGTTATAATGAATAGAGAGTAAATGTACTTCACATTTGTAGGAATGCTATTTCAAACACATTGTACATACTCAGATTGCTATCGCTAAAGAAGTATTAGCTCTTACTATAACATTTGCTGTGCTAAGCAGTGAGCTTATACTTTTGGTGATAATTTACTATAACATTTCTTGTAGGATTTATATTTCTTTCAAGTTAGTATGAACATGATCGGTCATGTTCCCATTTGAACGAAACTATAACTATTATTTGAACTAAACTATAACTACTGATTTGTTTTCGTTTATATCTATTATTTGAACCGTTCAAAAAAAAATATATCTATTATTTGAACGAAACTATAACTGCTGATTTGTTTATATAGATTCTTTTTGAAAGGCAATGATTTGCTTATATTTAACACTGGGTTTGACTTTATACCCTTCACAAGTATACATTTTGAGAGTCCAACCAATTAAAAAAGCATTTTAAATGTCCAACACAGCAGTTTTGTAAATGCATATGACTAACATTTAAGCATTTGTGTACACATGTTACTTGATGTGTTATGGCCACTTACGCCTTATGTAAGCATTTGGTAACAAATAATTGACCTAATTAAAGTGTTCCAAAACACAGCACTCAGATATACTTGTGTTTGGCAATAAATTTCCTGATCTTTTCCATGTAACTTTATGCTAATTACATGGAAAGAATAAGCTACAAAAAATGTCTTTTGTTATTGAAAATAATATAACTAAACTGAAAATTTTGTATATTACTAAAAAAAATTGTCTTGTTGGACACTCAACAATCATGAAGTGTTTAGATAATCTAATTCTTTGATACCACATTTTGTCAATTAGAAAATTCATAGTAAAGTAATTGAAGTTTTTACTTTCAGTTCTTGTATTTTCTTGATCCTTGCAAGTAAATACTCCTTTTCGGTTTTAAATGTTATATTTCTACTATAAACTAGCTATAATACCTGTGCACGCACAGGGTTTTTAAAATTTTGTTTTGATTATGTATTATTATCGATTAAGAAATTAATCACTTAACATGTTTCAATTGGTTTTACTTGGTAGCTTTGAAGATTGATTCATTTCTTTGATTATGAATAACCACCGTACCATGTTTACTAATGTACCTTTTTGTTTGAAAAATTGCATTTTCATAAGTTTGTGTTACTTACTTTTCATGTTTGATCATAAAATTACTAAATTAACATAGATGCTTACACTATACCTTCTTTATTACATAAAGAGAAACAAAAAAAGATGTGATGGGTAGAACTCAAATTTAATCTTACGTTTATGTCTGATTTATAAAACTAATTTTTCTCTGAGACCGAACTATAAAAGGAAATTATAATTACTTGTATAAGTAAATTATAAATGCATGAAAAAAATGACAGAGAGTACATTCGCAAGTCTTTTATGATTGTTTGAATCCTTACCGACCTTTCACTTTAGTGCAACTTTCTTTACAATTCGCCTAGATCATCAAGGTAAAAGACACCCATATTTTAGACCGTTGGTTGATACCCATAGTGTTATTAATGACAGCAAACACCTGCTAAGTTTCATTAACTCATTCAAAGACATCTGTTAAGAATTCCTACCATAAAATTCCCCATATAGGCACTAAAATACATCTCTGGTACATTAAAATACATTCATGTATTATCTAAATCAGTAACTCAACTTAATTATACATTCATACCTTGAGCATGCGTAGAAAATCCTTCCGTGACAATCATGTGTTGATACTTAATCATCTTCTAAAAACGCACACAACAAATTGCATTGCACTTTAGTGTGTGTGATAAGATCATAAAACTACAAAAACCACTTACATGTTGCATTATAGTGAGGATAACAACAAAGTTAGTTATAATATCCGTGATTACCAACTCAATAACATTATCGCAGTATAGTAACGTAATAACCTAGTTAAACTATATATGCTTGCTTAATAATTCTCATGTATATACTTTAATACCTTTACAACGGCCAACTATTACATTTTTTTTTGATGAAACATCACGTCAATGAATAAAGTTAGGTTATCACCTACATTTTTTTTTAAGGTGATTGCTATCAAATAAGAATTGTGATGCGGCATTTTTTTTATATAATTTAAAGAAAACACCTTCTAAATTAAACAATGACTATCTAACCCATGTTTTTTTTTCTCTTTTTTCTTTTTTTTTTAAATTTAATAATTAGCTTTGTATAATGTTTTTAACTGGCAGGCATGCTGAGGTTGATGTTGATGTTATTGTTTAACTTTAACTATTGATATCATGTTGTACAAAATGTGCGAATTTAGTAGCACATAATGAGCGTTAATGAAGTTAAAATATGCTTCGTAAAGTTTTTAAAATGTTTTTATTGATATTAATATAGATATTTTAAATAACAATTTCATGGGTCGTTGTTATAAGTAGAATCGCGTATATTTATTTTCATATCATAGTAACTCGTGCTTACCATTTGATATTTATATTTCCGTTACTAATAATTTGGCCGTATTTAATATTTAAACCTGTGTATGCATAAATTAAACTTTTAAATAGAATAACATGAGTCCTTATTTAAAGAAAATTCAAATGGATGAAAGTCTATAACTAACAATATTAAAACTAATTCGCATATTTACAAAATTTTGTAATTTAAATAGATGAAAGTCTGAAACTAATACTAATACTCATGTCATTTTAAACAAAGTTCGTATTACAAAGTATAAGGGGTATAAAGTGTAAGGGGCTATTTGTGTTTTTTTTAAAGTTATTAAAAAACATGGAAACTTGTAATTTTACACTTAGCTCCATATATTTTATTTTATGTAAAATTTAACCATTAAAGTTTTATTAATTACTTCCTCTTTTCTTAAGTTTTTGTTTTCATAAATTTGACACCTATGTTTTTATGAATTTTTTTTCTTAACCAAATTCCTCAACCAAATTTATTAAGTTTGACCAAAATCAATTTAATTTTGACTTTCTATTGACCAATCATATTGCTCGATTTCGCCTACGTGGCAAAATCGAGCTCTCCTATTGGTCTAATTTTTTTTTTCAATGAGAAGGGTTTTGCAAAAACACTCCGAAATGATGTAATTCTTTTATTATATAAAAGATTTGTAACTTTTTATATATTGTTTTGTGTGCATAATACATATACTCATATTTTGTACACATTATATAGATGTGTAAAACAAGTGTTATAAAACTTCATGTTAAAGGTTAATATTGTATTTAGACATTAAGCATCCAATTCCTTGGGGGTTTTAGTTGCGTAACTAATAATGAGTCATTTTCCACTGATTGAGTTAGCATCAAATATCAAATCATTCGCTTAAACGTTTCAAATAATGCGACATATCAGTTCTTTTCCTTGTCCCATAAACACGTGAACAACACCCTTGGCCTCTTTCACACCACCATTCCTGACAAATATATAGCACAATGAATCAAACTATCAAAGAAACTATTTGCCGTTGTCACCATTTTGTCCGATAACTATGCTAGTTCGTGAATATCTCTAGAGACTTCGATAATACCTGCAACTCTTTTTAGGGTATGATGGTCATCTTTTGTTCTTTTTTACTTCAAGATGACAATAACACACAAATCAATTTTAGTTTACGTTCGTTTTTCTGTTAAAGAGTTATTTTTTTCCTTTTTTCCTATATTTGCAGGCGCACAAATATTAGTATTTAGACATAAAAGACAAAAATAACTTTTCACACTTCAAGTTGTAGATAAANTGTTTATATTTAACACTGGGTTTGACTTTATACCCTTCACAAGTATACATTTTGAGAGTCCAACCAATTAAAAAAGCATTTTAAATGTCCAACTCAGCAGTTTTGTAAATGCATATGACTAACATTTAAGCATTTGTGTACACATGTTACTTGATGTGTTATGGCCACTTACGCCTTATGTAAGCATTTGGTAACAAATAATTGACCTAATTAAAGTGTTCCAAAACACAGCACTCAGATATACTTGTGTTTGTCAATAACTTTCCTGATCTTTTCCATGTAACTTTATGCTAATTACATGGAAAGAATAAGCTACAAAAAATGTCTTTTGTTATTGAAAATAATATAACTAAACTGAAAATTTTGTATATTACTAAAAAAAAATTGTCTTGTTGGACACTCAACAATCATGAAGTGTTTAGATAATCTAATTCTTTGATACCACATTTTGTCAATTAGAAAATTCATAGTAAAGTAATTGAAGTTTTTACTTTCAGTTCTTGTATTTTCTTGATCCTTGCAAGTAAATACTCCTTTTCGGTTTTAAACGTTATATTTCTACTATAAATTTGTAACTTTTTATATATTGTTTTGTGTGCATAATACATATACTCATATTTTGTACACATTATATAGATGTGTAAAACAAGTGTTATAAAACTTCATGTTAAAGGTTAATATTGTATTTAGACATTAAGCATCCAATTCCTTGGGGGTTTTAGTTGCGTAACTAATAATGAGTCATTTTCCACTGATTGAGTTAGCATCAAATATCAAATCATTCGCTTAAACGTTTCAAATAATGCGACATATCAGTTCTTTTCCTTGTCCCATAAACACGTGAACAACACCCTTGGCCTCTTTCACACCACCATTCCTGACAAATGTATAGCACAATGAATCAAACTATCAAAGAAACTATTTGCCGTTGTCACCATTTTGTCCGATAACTATGCTAGTTCGTGAATATCTCTAGAGACTTCGATAATACCTGCAACTCTTTTTAGGGTATGATGGTCATCTTTTGTTCTTTTTTACTTCAAGATGACAATAACACACAAATCAATTTTAGTTTACATTCGTTTTTCTGTTAAAGAGTTATTTTTTTCCTTTTTTCCTATATTTGTAGGCGCACAAATATTAGTATTTAGACATAAAAGACAAAAATAACTTTTCACACTTCAATTTGTAGATAGTTTTTTTGGTTTTTAAAATTTGATCATAACTTCTTTTTTCTTATGATACTGTAATAATTTTAAATTCACATTTTTTACAGTATGGCATAGTAAATAAGACGTAAAACATCTAAAAGAATTAGCCTATTAAAATAAAATGATGCATTTTGAAAACAAAATAAATTATTTCGAGCAACAGTAACCTCATTTCTGAAAATAAAATAACAACATTTAAAAACATTTTTATTATTTAATGTTATTTCAATATTTTAATATATTGACCAACCAATAATGGACAAATCACTCTCAAATTCACCTACTTACCCCTATCTAACAAAAACCACCCTAAATCCTACATACCACCTATTCATCTATTATTAAGACAAATGGAAGTAAATAATATGTTGACACCATTATCCTAAAAATAAAAATTTAAAAAATAAATACCAATCCAAATAACCAAAAAAACAACTTCCATTACTATTTCTAGACTTAAAAATTTAGATTGAGTGTCTATACAATCTGCCCCCATATATACATGCTGACTACAGCATCTATCTAATGAAAAAAATTACTATTTTTAAACCAAAAAATCCTTTTGGCAGATTATCTTCTTGTCTTTTTGTTAACTCTTATTGTGGCATTACTATTATTTTGTGACACATTTTAAGATTGGAATTAGCACTTTTTATTAATAATAAATTAAACCCCACAAAACAAACCCCTTATTTCATTTTCAACACCCTTTTTTTCTTCTGTTTGATCACCTGCAGCTTCTTCTGTAGTTGTTGTTTTTTGAAAAGATTTAAGGGTTTTCATTCTCTTTCTATTTTAGGAAATACCCAGGTGAGATTTTTGTTTATTTTGTGTTTTTGCTAGTTAAAATAGTAAGTTTATTTTTAGGGTTTTAAGAGGTGTTGCTTTGTTTTTGTGGTTATTGGGTTCAAGATTTTGTGATATTTGATATGGGTTTTTGTTGTATTAGTGAAATATGTGTTTTTATTGGTTAATAAGTGGTGTTTTTGTTATAAAGTTTGGATTTTTTTGGTTATTTGAATAAGGGTTTTTGTTTTCTTGATTTGAAGTGGTTAAATTGAAGCTAATGAGGCTAAAAGAGTATTAAAGTATTGGGCTTTATGTTAATTTAGTGAAAATTAAGTAAAATAGTTAGTATTAGTGATTTTATGATAGTTGGATTATATGTGTTTTTGTTTGATTTTGTTAAGGTTTTGTAGTTGCAGACTTGCAGTGTGGCTTATCGGCGAAAGATGGGGGGAGTTTGACCCAAAGTGGGGACTTTTTGATTTTTTTAAGGTGAAATGGCGACTGAGAGCCCGATAAGGATTATGGAAGGAAGTGGAAAATGGGCGTCGCAGGGGACTTATGGGAAAGGGTCGGGCATTGAGGAGCTGGGACTGATGTTGAAGGGGCAGAATTTACAAGAAAAGCAGAGGACTTTGGGTCCTAATCGAACCGGAAGTGCACCTCCAAGTATGGAAGGTTCGTTTGCAGCGATTGAAAACCTCATGTCTAGACATAAAATTGGTGCAAATGCGAGTCTGAATCGTGGTAACGAGTCTGAAGAACAAATTCGTTCGGATCCTTCCTATGCTGCTTATTATGCAGCTAATGTTAATTTGAATCCACGACTCCCTCCACCAATTGTCTCAGATGAAAATCGACATCTTTTACGTAATGTAGCAAGTACGGGAAATAATCCGAGATTCACATCTTTTGATGATTCGACCTGTTTGACTCAGAGTAACCTTTCTACTCATAAAGAAGAATCAGACGATGATCAATCAAGCAAACAGGTATATAAGTTTTTCATGGTTTCTGACTGTCAAGTTTTAACTTAGTTTTAATGACATCGTTTGTATCTAGATGCTAAATAATCATGTCATGCAGGAAAATTTTCCTCAAGATACATCACATGTGCTTAATCATGATGGGGATGATACGAGGCAACATGTGTATTCGAACGCGTCATCCGTTAACCGAAGCTCTATTAGTCATTCAGAAGATGACGGGTCAACTAATGCAGATGTTACGAGTATAACAAATGGAATGGTTGCTATTAATATGTCTAGTATGCCGAATACAGAAAATCAACTAAGTCAATGGCAACAAAGAAATATGTTGCAAGTCAATATTCCGAACCCTCAAATAGTTTCACAAGGTCAAACATACATTGGGATGAATCAATATGTTCAAAGTCCACAAAATTTCTCCTCTGAGGTACATCGGGTACTTCAGTCGTCCGGATTCACACCACCAGTGTATGCACCCGGTTCACCTTATATGATGCCGGGAAATCATGTTTACCAAAATATGATCCCGTCTGGATACTTCCCTCAACAATTTGGCGCTGGTGGATATGCATTCAATCCACCATCTATTTCGCCATATGTATCCGGTTATGTCCCTACCGGACCTGTTCATATGCCTTTCGACTTTAATGCTATTAGTCAAGGTCAGAGTCAAACTTCTATGCAACATATGAACAAGTTTTATGGGCATCCCGGGGTACCAATGCAACCGCCTTATACTGAAAGTTTGCACGTTTCTACTCATGGAGATGAACAAATACATAAACAACAATCTTTCGGAATCATGGGTCACAATAACTTAAGCTCAAGATACTTTGGAAGCCCGACCAACATGGGTATTCTACAGTTTCCAACCACATCCTATGCTAGTCCATCAGTCCCCGGATCACCAATAGGTGGGGTCCGTTTTCCTGGTGGGAGATCATATGCGCATAGTGGAAGTCAGGGTTTTAAGGATCCAAAAACTTATTCTTTTCTGGAAGAGTTGAAATCTGGTAAAGGTCGAAGGCTTGAGCTTTCTGATATTTTTGGTCACATCGTGGAATTCTGGTGAGTGCCAAATGAGTTATAGTAAGCCAACTTTCTTTGGTTAGACGATATATAATAATGTCATTTGTAACTATAAATGCAGTGGTGATCAACATGGAAGTCGATTCATACAACAGAAGTTGGAAATATGTAGCATTGAGGAAAAGGAATCTGTATTTAAGGAAGTTCTTCCTAGTGCTTCTAGTTTAATCACTGATGTTTTTGGTAACTACGTTATTCAAAAGGTATTATAGGGTAATTTTGCATCTTTACATACTAATTCTGTCGATCATTTGCTTATATATCTCATTTATCAAATTTGGTGTATTACAGTTTTTTGAGTATGGAAGTGGTGAGCAAAGGAAGGAGCTTGCAAACCAGCTTGAAGGTCAGATATTACCTTTAAGTCTCCAGATGTATGGTTGCCGAGTCATCCAAAAGGTAAATAAATGTTGTGAAATATGTAAAATACTCTTCAATGGTTACTAAAAAGTAAAGTCATAATGTCGGACGTAAACTTTGCCAGAATATTTTCGAAAGGGACGATTAATAGTATAAGATGAGGCAATATTTCTGTTACTTTTTTGGCAGGCCCTCGATGTTATTGAGCTAGAACAGAAAATCAAGCTTGTTCGGGAACTTGATGGACATGTTTTAAGATGTGTTCGTGATCAGAATGGAAATCATGTGATACAAAAGTGTATAGAAAGTATACCAATGGAGAAGATTAAATTTGTACTCGCGTCTTTTCGTGGTCAAGTTGCAGCCCTTTCAACACATCCGTATGGTTGTCGTGTCATACAGGTGTAAATATCACCCTTATTTCTATATCTTATATTTTTTCTTGAAGTATATTACGTAAAAGGATGTGCCTGATTTAACCTTCATGTTGTTAATAGAGAGTACTAGAACACTCCACAGATGAATTGCAAAGCCAATTTATAGTCGATGAGATATTGGAGTCGGTTTATACTCTTGCACAGGATCAGTATGGCAATTATGTAACTCAGGTTTGTGTTTATTATCTTCCAACTTGTTCAAAGTAACTGAGTTCCTATTTAATTACATCTTTTTCGTTTATTTTTATGCCACTTGCAGCATGTATTAAAGAGGGGAAAGCCTGAGGAAAGAATCCAGATCGTGAAAAAGTTGGCGGGTCATGTTGTACAACTAAGTCAGCATAAATTTGCATCAAATGTAATCGAGAAGTGCTTGGAATATGGCGATTCTACAGCAAGAGGAATTTTGATTGAAGAAATCGTTGGTCTTGGTGACGATAATGATAATTTATTGGTAAGTAATCTATTCTAAAGAAAATATACATTTTATGCTTTGTCTTGTATATAGATGGGACTCGTAGAATGAAATTGTCGGCTGGGTGAAGTAATAGTAATGTTTGAAGTCAATATTTAGTGGTTAGATGTCACAAGCCTACTTCTGCTACAGTGGTATCCAATTGTGAAAGATCATTTTCTAAGTGACTTTGATGTTGTAGGCGATGGTGAAAGACCAATTTGCAAATTATGTTATCCAAAAGGTTCTTCAAACATGTACGGGTGATCAACGGGAAGTATTGCTTGGTCGAATAAAAGTTCATCTCAACTCATTGAAGAAATATACTTATGGCAAACATATTGTCACTCGGTTTGAGCAATTATATGGCGAAGGTGCATATCTTGATTCTTCTTTTTTTATTGTTAAAATGTGGACTTAGTTGTCTTTACAAGGGGTGTTTTGAAACTGATCATCTCATCCACAATTATTAGTTTCTAATGTTTGGATAAATATATTTTAGGATTACTCAAGGGTCAGATAACAAAACTCATTATCAAAGCGTAAAATAGAAGTACAAAATGTCTTCCTTTGACCTAATTTTAGAGGTTTTTGCTCTAATATAGAACACGCCTATATTCGTATAGTTGCAGGTCGCTTTTGGTGATTTTATCTGTTAGTTCCTCAAGTAACCACTAGTTTCCGAACCTTTGAATACTTGGTTATCCTGTGGCTTCAAGCCACAAAAAGGATGTCCATTATCAAATCAAATCATAATAAACGTTACATGTAATCATTTTTTACTCCATATGTCTGAAAATTGCAGCACGTCTCCTTAGGAATATCCCATAATGTGTAGCCTGACTTTGCACATAAATTAAGAAAAGTATTGGGCTACTTAAATATCTAAAATACCCTTTTAAGAAGGGATTTGACCCTTGTGTTCAATTTTTTTACTTGCAGAAGTTCAGTCGCCACGTCCATAACCAGATGCTGGACATATTTATGTGGAAGTGTTTCATTCTTCATGTAAGCAGCGTACCGAAAATGAAAAACGGGACAGAGACTTATTTGGAACACAGGAAGTCACAAAGATCTCCAATTATTAGTCGACATGTATAGATGGCGTTTGAACAATCATGATGCATAATTGCGATTGTTCATTGCAGCAGCTGTAAATTCTTAAACCATTTATCTGAGTGTGCTTTGTCTGAACATCTGTTGTTTTAGCTAGGAATGGCTATTGTTGTAATGTTCTTGAAAAACATAAAAGATAAACATTTGGCATGATTTTTAGATAATCTTCAGTTCATTTAGCGACTTCTCTTGATTATTCATTGCAACTGGTGCCTTTTAGCTGTGGAATGTTATGATAACTGAGTGATTTGACCCAGATAAAAATTCGATAATCTTTTTCTTCTAAATCTTTAAATGGTTCATATGGGTCCAAGTTTGCATAAAATGTGACCCAACCAGAAGATAAGCACATATAATGAATAAGCATGCCGGGAAAAACTTTACCATTAAAGATTTAGAAGATAAGCCAACCTTCAGGTAGTTGTTAAACCTTCATCAACTAGCAACTATAGATCATAGCGACAATAACCTTGCAAAGGACTGGTCGATTGGTCTTTCTGGCCAAATTCCATGTCGAGATTAACCAAAATTATCTGAATTTAGACAGACATTCTTACGTGATTAAACTAAATTTCCTGTGACTTGCGGCATCTAAATAAAAAATCGAAATTCCAGGTTGTCGCAAAATTGAAAACGGAGTCTGTCGAAACACATTTGGTCTCAAGAACTGGAACAATCCACCATAGTTTGTCAAAAAGCCGAGCCAGTCGCACTGTTTGAAAGTTATGGTCATTTAAAGTTGACTTGTATCCTGTGACTATTTCCAAGCTCTCATCGTTACATAAAAAAAAGTCACCTAAGACCTCTTGGATTATATTATTCTAATTATTAAGTTTAGAGCTGTAATAATATAGCATTTGTAATCACTTTTGACACACTATCATTTAAAAAAATGAATATAGAGTAATCAAAAGTTCAAAACTTTAAAATCAACCAAGGCCAAGTAGTTGCAGGTTGAGACTCATCCATCCATTTTGACTTGTTCGACATTATTCAACATCAATTATTTGAGAGAGATTTGACTCTTATTAAAAAGGATAAACTTCATAGATACATCTAAAGAACAACAATATAGACCTAAAAATATGACTCAAAATAATGACATGCTTTTTACTCAATTATGTCTCCTGTGTTTAAATCGTGTTCATACACATGAACGTCATTTTCCGTTTTTGTTCACTTAGATTACCAAATTATCCTTTTTGTTCACATAGGTCACTCCACTAGTATTTATAAAGCACGGCCTTTGGGTCGTTAAACATATAAAAATATAAATCCATGAACTTCTTACACACGATATTTAGGTTAGTCAAAAAAGATATATTTTTAAGTGTTACAAAATAATGAACAAGAAAGAGAGATGTAAGGAAAAGAGAGTCATATTATTGATTGATCATAATAAGATACAATAGAATGTATTTATAAGGCAAAGGTACAAACCCTAACTTGTGTTGGAAAATTTAGTGCACTTGAGGGATGAGTTCACACCTGGTAATGGGTTTGGAGGTACGGAGTGTACACCCATTTGGTCCATGAACACCCTGACTCAATTGTGGTTATACTAGTAGACTCTGCTGCTAGAATCTGCTCTGCTGCTAGACTCTACTGCTAGTTAGACTCTGCTGCTAGACTCTACTCTACTGCTAGACTCTGCTGCTAGACTCTACTGCTGATCAAAGTACTGCTGATCAAAGTACTGCTTGATCAAAGTACTGCTCGATTATAACCACTGATTCCTACTATTATGGAAAGTATTATGATATAATTAATGGGCCGTTAATTATACATAATTCCATGGGCTAGGGTTTGAGTATTTTCTATTATAAATAGAGATCATAACATTCTGCATGAAGAACGATTAACAAAAAACCCTAAACACTTGAATACGNTTGTTACTTGCAGAAGTTCAGTCGCCACGTCCATAACCAGATGCTGGACATATTTATGTGGAAGTGTTTCATTCTTCATGTAAGCAGCGTACCGAAAATGAAAAACGGGACAGAGACTTATTTGGAACACAGGAAGTCACAAAGATCTCCAATTATTAGTCGACATGTATAGATGGCGTTTGAACAATCATGATGCATAATTGCGATTGTTCATTGCAGCAGCTGTAAATTCTTAAACCATTTATCTGAGTGTGCTTTGTCTGAACATCTGTTGTTTTAGCTAGGAATGGCTATTGTTGTAATGTTCTTGAAAAACATAAAAGATAAACATTTGGCATGATTTTTAGATAATCTTCGGTTCATTTAGCGACTTCTCTTGATTATTCATTGCAACTGGTGCCTTTTAGCTGTGGAATGTTATGATAACTGAGTGATTTGACCCAGATAAAAATTCGATAATCTTTTTCTTCTAAATCTTTGAATGGTTCATATGGGTCCAAGTTTGCATAAAATGTGACCCAACCAGAAGATAAGCACATATAATGAATAAGCATGCCGGGAAAAACTTTACCATTAAAGATTTAGAAGATAAGCCATCCTTCAGGTAGTTGTTAAACCTTCATCAACTAGCAACTATAGATCATAGCGACAATAACCTTGCAAAGGACTGGTCTATTGGTCTTTCTGGCCAAATTCCATGTCGAGATTAACCAAAATTATCTGAATTTAGACAGACATTCTTACGTGATTAAACTAAATTTCCTGTGACTTGCGGCATCTAAATAAAAAATCGAAATTCCAGGTTGTCGCAAAATTGAAAACGGAGTCTGTCGAAACACATTTGGTCTCAAGAACTGGAACAATCCACCATAGTTTGTCAAAAAGCCGAGCCAGTCGCCACTGTTTGAAACTTAAGGTCATTTAAAGTTGACTTGTATCCTGTGACTATTTCCAAGCTCTCATTGTTACATAAAAAAAGTCACCTTAAGACCTCTTGGATTATATTATTCTACATAATTAAGTTTTAGAACTGTAATAATGTAACATTTGTAATCACTTCTGACACACTAACTATATATATAAAATAAATATATAGTAATCATAAGTTCAAAACTTTCAAATCAACCAAGGCCAAATAGTTGCAGGTTGAGACTCATCCATCCATTTTGACTTGTTCGACATTATTCAACATCAATTATTTGAGAGAGATTTGACTCTTATTAAAAAGGATAAACTTCATGGATACATCTAAAGAACAACAATATAGACCTAAAAATATGACTCAAAATAATGACATGCTTTTTACTCAATTATGTCTCCTGTGTTTAAATCGTGTTAATACACATGAACGTCATTTTCCGTTTTTGTTCACTTAGATTACCAAATTATCCTTTTTGTTCACATAGGTCACTAGACTAGTAATCTAGTATTTATAAAGCACGACCTTTGGGTCGTTAAACATATAAAAATATATAAGTACAAATCCATGAACTTCTTACACACGATATTTAGGTTAGTCAAAAAAGATATATTTTTAAGTCACTTGTATCAACACTAAAATTATTAAATTGTCACATCTAGTTGTCATTTCTTATAAATTTGGGTTAATGGCATGTAATAGCTACATAATTTCTAACTTATGTCATTATCAGATACCAACCCAAAATATTATAAGAATACCTAACAAACTTTATAAAAATTTTCCAATATCATACGTTTGCTTACGTGGCTTAACAGGCAACCGGCTACACCGGTGATGGGACGATAGTCTACACCGGGTCACGGACCCGATTAGTAAAACAATACTAATATTTAAGCCGCTACGCGTGCCCAGAATCAGTGACATTTGGACTACCAACTGGAGGACTTTGGCCCATAATGGCCCAAAGCCCAAAAACTATTTATGAACGGATAAAGGATATCTTCTTAAATAGGAGACTATTTACCAAATATCCGATATAGGCGGACACGCCTTGGAGTAAGGAACAAGTAACCCTTATCGTTACGTGCCTATAAATAGAGGGAACCCTAACCCTCGCAAGTACGTATCACAAAGCGATCTAACTCTTCCTCACAAACCCTAAAACTACGATTACTTACTTCTCACGCCGGAGGATTAATCCGGGGAAGACATCCCCCTCGATAATCCTAACGGTGTTTGTTTCTTTCTTAGTGCCGCAGGTTCAAGCAAGTGATACGAAGGAAGGAACCCAAACAAGGAACGCCCAACTTTTGTATAACAGAGGGCGCCAATCCGTGGTACCATTACACTAAGGACTAAGAAGACCGAAACATAAAAATTCATCTAAAGGACTCCACAGTTGGATAAGGCTCGTAGTGAACCTCAATGAAGGAAACCATCCTGATGCACCTCCTCGGCAGAACACGTGACAACCAGTGCGCCTGACGGCAGGAGCATAAACCCACCACGTCCTTCCAACGGGAGATGCACCCCCCGCACCCGCTCAGCTACCACGTGATCCCAAACATTGAGGATCTCCAAGGCACCCTCTTGTGCAACTCCCCACCAAGTAGCGATCCCGCTGTGGACAACACAGTGGCCGAATGCGCCTGATAGGGGAAGGGTGTTCACCACGTTGAAATACCCTGCACATCTTTTCTTTTTTTTT